>APFE031262528.1:0-50505 GCA_000404065.3 Pinus taeda
AAGAACATATTAACAATTATATGCTGTCGGTCAATCTAAAAGGGATTACTGAAGAAGATGTGGTAGTAAGATTGCTTTCCTATTCACTCAGGATCTGCAGGGTCTTGGGTATTTTTCCTTGCCTCTGGATCATCACGAGTTTGGAATATCTTCAGGAACAGTTTTCTTCACCAAAATACGGGCGATGACAAAGATCCTTAGCTACACTTGTCCATGACCTTTCCAATTTAAGGATCGAGTCAAGAGAACCCATTAAGGATTTCAACTCCAGATTCAACAAACTCTTGAACAAAATCCCCACTGATGATAAGCCAAGCGAACAAGTTAGAAGCGAGTGGTATATCACTTCTTTGCCTTCAAACATTGCCATATTTGTCGATAGGGCTAAACAGCCAACATTGGCTGAAAACATGAAGGAAGCACTCGCTGTGGAAAAGAGCATAATCGCCTTAGAAAAGAAAACTACCTTGGAAGAAATAAAATCTAAAAAAGTGTCCTTTAAAGATGACTCTAAGAAAAAGATTACTAAGGATACATATGACATCGAGGGCCTTCAAAAAGTCCTTAAAACCATGTCGAATGAAATGGTTGAGATCAAGAAACAAGTATCAGAATCCTCAACAAAGAAACCATATAGGAATTTCAAGAAACCAGAGTCCAAACCTCCAAATGTTATATCATATGCAGACTCGAATCCTGAGGAAGAAGAAGAGGAAGAAACAGTTACACCATCTGAAGAAGAAGAAGAGGAAGTAGTTGAATGTCACAGGATGTGGGACTTTATACTCCCTAATTCCAGTACTGACGCTGAGAAAGAAGCCTTTCCTGTCACTACAAGGAGTAAAGGTACTCCCGAACCTGTTCAAGCTAATCCAAAGAAAAGGAGCACTGGAACCAATACTGTAAAGGAAAAGGTACCTGTTAGAAAGCTAGCCACGACAGTATCTAACAATCAGCCATCATCCTCTACTACACCTTCGTCATCTAAAACATTGGTAGTTTCTGATTCGATGGATTATAACATTGTCGACGACATGAAGAAAACTAAGGCAAACATCACCATGTTTGAACTTAGTAAATTAAAACATCAGCAAAAATTACTACTCAAAGAACTTAACGCTGTTCCTTCTTCACCGCTTCCCACCACTAAAGCTGCAAGTGACTCAGGACAACCCCCTGCTGGTAGAGTTGAGGCAACTGACACAATTCTGATTGGAGATAGATCAAACTCCCATACCCCTCCTTTCCTCTTGACTTATGAAATTTATAATCGAAATGTACACAACTGCTTAATTGATTCTGGGGCATCCTCGAATATAACGCCTGCTTCAGTTTGATCTAAACTAAATATAGAACCCCAGAAGTCTTCTATTCACATTGTGCAGTTAGATAGAACTAAAGTTCAAGTTCTAGGGGAAATAAACTCTGTAACGATCAGGTTATCGGCAGACCCAAGAATAGTCCAAAGGATTGACATCCTAGTCGCCGATATACCTGAATTCTATGGGTTGATTTTAAGCAGGGATTGGTCAGAAAAGCTCCATGGGTATATCTCCACTGATTGGTCACATATGTGGCTCCCCTATAAGGGCAAGCCCAATCAAATAAAGATTTATCGGGAGAAACATATGACCCACACTGTTACAGAGTTTGAACAGGAAAATCAACCGGTTGCGTTCAACAACAATATCCTAGGAAATTATTCTTCCGAGTCATTTTTCGGCAATTATATTTCCCAACCATCTCCTTTCTCAGTCAACAATTTCACATCACAAATTGAAAACTTTTCACAGACCGACAGGTCTAAATGCGTTAATGTTACTGAGAATGTTGTAACAAAAACTATAGATAATTCATTATTTTGGTCTTTATATTTTGATGGATCTAAGTCTAGTGAAGGATCAGGAGCAGGATGCATTTTGGTCAGCCTGCAAGGAGAAAAAAAAATGCTGTCATGTAGATTAGAATTTGAATGCACCAATAACACAGCCAAGTACGAAGCACTAGTCCAAGGACTATATAAAGCGATCGGGCTCAAAGTTCAAAACTTAAAGGTCTTTGGTGACTCTGAGATTATCGTTAAATAGGTAAGGAATACAATTCATTGTCTTTCAAACCATCTTAAGCATTATCAATCGCTAGTACAAGAGCTAACATCCCATTTTTTAGCATTCAATATTTCTTCCATTCCCAGGTCACAAAATTCGGCAGCCGACTTGCTAGCCAATGTCGCTTCCAATCTACTCCCTTATGAAGACTATAGTCTAGATAGGTTTTCAGTAGAATTACTTTTTAGACCATCCATTCCTGACAATGTAACCAATTGGGGAGTGTTTAACCACGATGATGACATTTTACAATTTCTAACCTCTGAAAAATCCTATGACAATCAAATCATTGAGGAAGATGAGCACAATACTCAAATACAAGGTAAACATGAGGAAAACTCAATCCCTAAGCGCGTAGTGAAGCTTGAAGATCTTTACTATATTAAAGATAGGTTCAAACCTGTGTCTAATACAAAGCTTCAGAGCTCTACCTTAAGGTTTGAATTAATAAACCTTGGCACCAAACAAAATCCTCAAAACATTAATTTAGGATTAGGACTTTCCATAGAGGAAAAGGAAGCATTTATTAGTCTGTTAGGAAAGAATAAACATGTTTTCGCATGGAGATATGATGACCTAAAAACATATGACACATCTATTATTCAGCACACTATCCCAATGCTTCCTGAACAGAAACCAATCCAACAAAAGTTGAGAAAAATACATCCAAACTTAGAGGGTCAAATAAAGTCGGAACTCAACAAACTCTTGAAAGCTAAGATTATTTTTCCCTTGCGACACTCAAACTGGGTCTCCAATATGGTACCAGTCAGAAAGAAAAATGGCGACATAAGGATTTGTATTGATTTCAGGAATTTAAATAAGGCAAGTCTAAAAGATAATTTCCCATTACCCACTATGGAACAGATACTCCAATCGGTGGCAGGCTCAGAGTTAATGTCCTTTTTGGACGGGTTTTCAGGGTATAACCAAATTATGGTCCACCCGGATGACCGACTCAAAACCACATTCAGAACAAAGTGGGGAACATATGCATATCAGAAATGCCTTTCGGACTTATTAATGCAGGAGCCACTTTCCAAAGGGTGATGGATATCGCTTTCAAAGGGTTAATTAATAGAACAGTAGTCGTCTATTTAGATGATATTACTGTATTTTCAAAAGAGAGATCCAATCACTTGCATGATTTGAATCAAATCTTCCAACGCTGTAAGAAATACGGTATTTCTCTAAACCCTAACAAATATTTCTTCGCTCTTGATCAAGGTAAGCTCCTCGGCTTTATTGTATCTAAAGATGGCATCTCTATTGATCCAGACAGGATTAAAGAAATTTCTGAAATCCCTTTTCCTCATAATAAGAAATCCATGTAGTCATTTTTAGCCCAAATCAATTTTGTAAAAAGATTCGTTCCAGATTTTTCTCAAATTATTTTACCACTTCAAACTATGATTAAGAAAAATTCAGTCTTCAAAAGGGGATTGCCAGAAAAGGAAGCATTTGAACTAATCAAGCAATCAATAATCAATGCCCCAGCTCTAAATACCCCAATTTTTTCTAATCATTTTACATTGTATACCATCGCATCTGATTCCTCTTATGCTGCAGTACTTACACAGATCAACGATCACAATTTGGAAGCACTGATTTCATTCTATAGCTCAAATCTTCAAGGTGCAGAACTAAACTATTCTGAAGTAGAAAAACAAGCCTTTGCTATATATAAAGCGGTTAAACATTATAGACCCTTCCTGTTAAAAGCCCATACAAAGGTTATAGTTCCTTTCTCCTTAGTTAGACAACTATTAATACAAAGAGAACTGGGAGAAAAAATGGCAAATTGGGTAACAACACTTCAAGAATATGACCTAGAAATCAAGCCAGCAAAGATTGTTAGAGGCCAAGGTTTTTGCAGATTATTGGCAGGCGCATCCAACATTCCAGAATCAAGTGATATAGATCAATATGAAACCATCAACCAGATAAGTATCATTGACTCTGAATCACAGTATGCCGATTTAATATTTTACTTGAAAAATGGATATGCACCTCCCAACCTGTCTTACAAAAACAAAAGGGCCATAAGATTGAAAGCAAAATTTTTTACCATTATTGATGATGTTCTTTTTAGGCAAAATTATGATTCTGTTTTACTAAGATGCCTTGAAAAACAGGAAGCACAAAGGGTCTTGCAGGAATTGCATGACGGACCAGCAGGAGGCCACATCGGAGTTGATACCACAGCTCACAAAGTCATCCATGCTGGGTATTACTGGCCCACTCTGTTTATAGATGCTCATGAATATGTGAGGAAATGCCGAAATTGTCAAACTTCAAGTGGAAGACAAAAGAAATCAGCCTTCCCTCTGCAACCGGTCAACATTGAACAATCATTTGAGCAATGGGGATTGGACATTATTGGAGAAATTACTCCTAATTCTTCCAAACAGCACAAGTATATCCTTACCGCTACTGATTAATTTACCAAGTGGGTTGAAGCAATTTTGCTAAAGACAATAAACTCTGAAGCCATTATTGAATTCATAGATCAATTCATCATTACCAGGTTTGGCGTCCCGAATGCTCTTGTTTTTGATAATGCATCTTACTTTTCAGGCAATGCTATGTTTGATTTCGCAATCAAAAGAGGTTTCAAACTCAAATATTCTGCTAACTATTATCCTCAGGGCAATGGTTTGGCCGAATCTACAAACAAAAACCTTATCAAAATTATCAAGCGAACGTATCGAACAGAAGTCGGCAAGACTGGCACAAATCTTTAAATATTTGCACTATGGCTGACTAGGATACACAAAGGCTTCTTATAGGTTCTTCCCCATTTAAACTCGTTTATGGAAAAGAAGCTGTACTACCAACAAATCTTATTCTTCCTTCTCTAGCCCTAGTTCAATTTATTGAAGAAAAGCCTTCTTCTTTACAGCTTAGACATGACCAAATCCTAAAATTGGAAGAAGAAAGAGAAAAAGCCAAAATTATTCATGCGAAACATCAGCATATCATAAAGTCATCATTTGATTCAATTTTATATGGTTCTAAGCAATTTCAAGTCGGTGATTTAGTCCTGAAATGGGACAAAGCCCATGAAGATAAAGGAAAACACAGCAAATTCCAGAAGATGTGGCTTGGACCGTTTCAGATCTGTGAAAAGATAGGCCATTCGACCTTCATGCTACAAGATTTATCAGGGTTGAGAGATTCCATCCTTGTTAATGGTCTAATCTTAAAGAAAATTTTCAACTGAGAAGGTAACCCCTTCTCCTTTTAATAGCATTTTTATAGTTTGTAGAAAAATTAGAAAATAAAACTGTAAGGCATTTTCTATTTGACCTTTGCTATATTCAAAAACAAGTGATGCGATATTTACTTTTAAATAAATAGAAGTATTAAACAAAAGGAATGATTTCTAGGAAATTAGTTATAATTGCATTATGAAACTACACTACAATCTTAGTGAACCCCTCTTGAAGTTTATAAATCTTGTAAATCTTTTTAGGTTTTTCAAATTGGTTACAGAAGGGTTATCAATATTAAAATAGAAGCTAATCCAAATTCAGCATCTTAAACTCTTACCTTGTCATCCATCCTATCTTAAGGAGGAAAATTGTCTATCCCATTTATCCAAGTTCATGATCATTCAGGGTGTAATTCCAAGAATACTGGATATAAAAGTTGAGAGGTCTTATTACAAGCCTGCTTACCATGTTCATAGGAAAATAGTTTAGCCGACATTACAAATACTGCATACCAAAATAGGGTAATGGCTTCAATTGTAAGACAAGGGGTCTCATCACGAGCCAGCTTGTTCGGTTAGATTACTACCAGTGAATGGCATTGTTGCTTAACTGGCCACCACACCAGGGAAATGACTTTTTATCTTACAAAATAGCAGAAAATGAAAATAAATACAAAATGTGAAAAAACATATTTTGAATTCATTCTGTTAATCATGCTCTGAAGTGAATGGGACAATAGATAATGATATGGTTTAAAGGTATCCCTGTCGAAACTATGGACGTTTGCTGGCAGCAGAGGCTCTACCTATGACAAAGGAGTTAATTTTACTAGCTGATTTGGAAAAAGTTCTCTGTTTTATCAATACCAACCAACAAACACCAATTTAAAATCTAGAATGTCTCTATTTTTAACAAAAGAGGAAATTAGCGAAGAAATTACTATTTTGTGTAGAATGCAACAATACCTAGTTATATTAGAATTTTCCCTTTTGAATAAAATTTCTATTTTGAAAAAGTTTAAGTATTTCTATACTTTTCAGAGATAATTGTTTCTTCCAGTGAATCGCCAATTGTTGTGCCATACAACAACCCCCCATTTCATATCATTACTATTCTAAAAATATAATGTGAAATGGGTCCCTTTTAATTTTTGTTTCAAATTGGTATCAATTTAAAGTTCTATTTCAAAAAGGATCGAATAAAAGAAAACATTATTAAAAGGCCTTTTTAATAAAACCAATCAAAAAACCCCAACATAAAACGATTTATCTTTATCATTACGATAAAGCGATCGCAAGATCGCATATCGCAATGACAAAGAAAGCACAACTTAAGGGACATCTTGGTTTTCACTGATGCGAAATCGCTATCGGAAAAAGCATAAAGTAACATGAGTAACAACCCTTGCTCTGATGCGATGCAAAATCGGCAATCTGCAATTGGCAATCAGTGATAACACTTAAAGTGCAAATAAGCTCCCCCTCGCCCGATGCGATGCGATATCGCTATCGGCGATCGGTGACTCACCATGCCCTCATTCTAAACGACCCTACTAGCTATTCCCGATGTGATGCAATATCGCTATCGGCGATCGGGGATTCCAAACGAAACCAATGCAATAACTTAGCATTTCCCCGATGCCCGATTGCGAAAAGGGTAAAAAGCGCAGTTTTCAAAGTAAAAGTCATAAAGGCAGTTTAATATGATTTATTCGTAATTAAGGCAATATCCTTTGAAAAGCCACTCATCCACGTTCAAACCACCAAATCGACCAAGGCATGCTTCAAATAAATCATTCGGCCATTAACCGAAGCGACTGGTATTAATGAGATTGACAGGCCATAACGATCATTTAATGAGAACAACAAGCTTGTGATCTATCCACAGATTTGATCCCAAGGCCACCTTAAGTCAATTGATCGCTATGAATGCATCCAGATATATATACTTCACTTTGATCAATTCATGTTATTATTGCCTGTGTTATGCCTATCTTTCACTTTGTGCAGGATTCTTCCACAGAGACAGAATTAAGTGGGATGGGAAAGAAGTCATGGAAGACTACAATGCCTACTGCTTCGCCAGCCGCAGGGCAAGCTGTCATTGATCCAAGCGAAAAGAACAAAGGGCTTATATCAGATACGACGTGCTTAGACTTACCAGGACCACTTGGCAAGGAATGTATAATTTGATTGAAGCCGAAGAGCCAAAGGTGACCGGGATAGAAATCTCATGCGATAGTAACAACAAATCTGATGCCAATTCAAAAGACTTGGCCGACTCCTTTCTGCACAGAATAGCGGCCTGGGAACAAATTCTCCCATATATGGATGTGGTAAGGTGGGCAATCCAAGAGCTCCTAATTACCAACAGATTGTTTAGCACTGCAGATGGGAGGATTTTCAATTCTTTTCGAGCCGAAGATCTAAGGCAAATGTATCACCTACCGGCAGAAGAGAAAAAATATAATGCGGCATTTCTGGAGAAATTTCGAGCAGAGAATGAGACCGAGTCTGAACCAATTCGAGGCTGGAGACACATCCAGCAAAACACAAGCATGAATCCTCGGGTAATTACTCAGTTGACTCCCTATGTTCTCCTTACTGCTATGCTAGAATTATGTTGTGTAGGCTATGGGGATTGCATGACTCTGCCAATTTTACCATAGAAATGGTCCCCTTAATGGAGGCGGCATGTAGTGGCGAAATTATGGATTGGGCGGTTATATTATCCGATAAGTTAGCCAAAGCCATTCTCGATTTCAGGTCTAACTTTCACATCACAGAGAGGTTTATTCCACCATTCTATTACAGTGCCTATGTGATGGATGTGTTGTGTTTTAATTCTGAGTTTCCTGTGCTTGGATGGAGGTGGACGTCGCAAGACCCCACACCCATTCACATATATTATCAAAAATTGTGGAAGACTAATTATAATCACCATCTTTATCAAATCTGCAACGATTTTATGTTGCCAATTCATTATTCCATTTTTGATAAGCCTTCCCCGAAGATTTCTGAGCAAGCAGGGGTAGATTTGACTGCAGTAGCAAGTTGGTTTGGGGAGGATAAATTCACCTACATCAGAGTTTTTGGCAGTCAGGCCAGGCCGCATGTGCTACCACTTTACATCCCCAATAAGTTACTGGCCAGGGAAGTAGCTTATCAAATCAATGTTGATGGGGTTACTCAGACCCTGAAAAAAGCGAAAAAACATGTTTGGCCCTCTTTTCCCTTACGAATTGGAATTTATACCCTGAATGATATCAAACATGGAGAGAAGGAAGTTGGGAAAATGAATTCTCTCACTCTGGCTACTCTGCCAAGCAAGTAGTATGATCCGAGGAAGATCGCCTACAATGCGCTCGACCAGGCCAAATTGGCCAAGGTCGAGCACAAAGAAGATAGATTCGAGGACTTATTTGCATCGGCTGAATCACTGTATCAAGTTAAGTCGCTTGCCAAAAATTTGTACAACGATGAAGGGCTAGTCGAATTCAATAGAATTAGAGAACAGAGGTTGCAAACTCTACCTCTAGACCTGTTAGCGACTGTTCCGGCGACAACAAGATCAGGCGAGCTTGAGCAGCGAAGTAATATGCCACCTCCTACTACATCAAAGCAGCAGGAGGAATTGCATAGCTAGAGGCAGGAAGTAACCCAGGAAAATATGCAGCGACAAGAAGAAACCCAGGCGAAAGCCTAAGAAGAGAACAACTCTAAAAATAATGATGATACGCTAGTTGATCCAAATTTGCTCCAGCAATGGCAGCAATTCAATACAATCTTCAACAACCTAGAGTGCTCGAAAGATGATGAAGTTTCTAAAGAAGGCGACACGCAAGAAGCGACATCGAAACTGGTTTCAGGCGAAACCAGCGACCTACCCAAATAAAAAAAAACAGAGATAATTCCTAAAGATCCAATGGGAGAAATTATTTTGCAAATTGAAGAGATTCCCCCTTTGGATATATTTTATAGCCTTAAACATAAAGCTATTGTAAAGTGACAGAGGAAAAGGAGAAGAGCTGATCAACCTTCCCTATTCCCTGAATTAACAGTGACGGGAAATGTTGTGTGGAAAGAGGAATTCAACCCCTCCGATGACTTAACCAAGCTATCGCAATTCGCTGGAGCATATTCGGCAGCGACCATTGATAAAGCATCAAAGGTGAGCAGTTTATTGAAGGCCAAGGATCAAGACATCTCTTCGCTATAGGCGAAATTATCGGAAGTTCAGCAGAAGGCAGAGCAGGCAAAACAGGAATTGCTAGTGCAGCAACAGAGCAATCATCAGCTGACTAAGCAATTACAAGAGGAAAAGCATAGGATTGATGAAAGTGCAATCCAAAGACAAAGGGAGCTATCAGCGGCACTGGAGCAATTAATAATATCGACTGAGGGAACAATGAAAGCAAAAGATGAGCAAATCGCTTAATTGACCACTCAAATTAAGCAAATGAAAAAGCTCCCTCAAGTAGATGAATTCAAAGCGGAAGCACTTCAATTAAATAAGGTATTGATTAATCAGGTTAAGCTCCTATGTCAGCAGATTACACAAGCAGAACCATTATGCGAGTTAGTAGCATCCATAAGCAAAAAGGTAGAAAAAGAAAGGACCGATTTGGATCAGGCCGAAGAAACACTGACAAATTTTATAGAATGGCAGGATTCCCATCAAGGCCAGGCAACCAATCTACCGAGAATTCTGGAATCGCACAAAGAAATATTATTCACAGAATGGAAATCACAGCTAATGAAGGCAGAAAGAGCAATTTTCAGATGCAAAGCAACCACTGGAAATTTGGTTGAATTAGTAAATAATACGCTTTATTTTTCTAATATGATTTCCCAATGTACTCCAGGTCAATTAACAGTGACAAAGATGTTGGAGCACTCATGCTACCCAGAGCTGGAGAAAAACGGAAGATTAATCTCTAGAATCAACAGTTTAACATGGGATGCTTATTGGTTCTTCTTAATCAAGCCATACAGCCAAAGAGCCGCCTTGAAATTCCTCACGGATGTTGTCGGGTATATTATACCTGACATTCAAGATGCCACCTTCGCTGCCCAATTCAGTTTGCGCCTCAACAGACCACCAGAAGTGGAGTCGATGCTTGCGATAAGCCAGCTCAGGTTTAAGGGCAAACAACCTGAGTCATGATTCACATCGCCGACTGCCAGATCGCCCCTAAGAAATAGATCGCATTTACTGATACCAATTTAGTAGGATTTTGTTTCATAGATTTTTTTTAGCTTAGTAGTATTTATAGACCCTTTCATGCATTTAGAAAGGGTCATAAAGTTTTGTATATGAATTAAACCCTAAAGTTGCACTATTGTACTTTAGGGATATTTTTTTATGAAACTAGACCAATTATTCTGAATTTAATGAGGAAGGTTTTTATGCAAATGTGCACTACTGTCATTGTTTAAAAGCATTCCTGTGTTGAAGAAGGAATTTTGAATAGCGATTGATATTTCGGATTGATCTGCAGCTCACATGGTACTATTATCTGCGTCTGTACTCATTTTTGTTATATGAATTGTTGTTTAAATTTCTCTTGCTATTATCGCTTATATATATGTGTGCCTTTCATAACATTCTTTATGCATTCCACTATTGGTTGTTTATCACATGCTTCCCTTTCAATCGTATATATGTATCAATGATTTAAACAGTGAATGCAGTAATTTGTATTTATTGCTTCATTGTGACTAGTCACATGAAGTAATCTTTGAATGATTGAATGTCTCTTATTTATTTTACAGAGTCATCTACATGCCTGTTAGATAGATAAAGATTATTTAACGCTGCATTCCGAAATGAATAAGTTGTTCCCGGGATTAGTATTAGTTTCTCTATTTCTGTCAATAGAATAAGCTAGTCGCCTATCACTTAAGCAAACTATTCATCACCCATCCATCCCTTTTATTTTATTATCGGGAAGCTGGTCCCGTTATCTCCAGTCGGAGCCACCATCCCAAACGAAAAAGGAGCTGTACTAAGGTCCGGACTGGGTGGTTATCCCCCAATGTTGTGGCAGCGATTTTCGAGGCCTCAACACACTGGGAGTAGGCTCTCTGGCGGGAAGTCGCAGCTTTTCTAGGGGAACGCTGGCTAGCCTCCTTTCTTTGAATAACAAAAACCTTTGGAGGTCATCTGGGGATAACCTCGACTTAAATTCTTGCAAAACTTCCTGGAACGAACTTTTATTTTGAAACAAGTCATCAAATAAATCTTTCTTTCCGGCGAACACTTTTATCCTGACACTTATAGTGAAATCATGGGCAACATTATTTAGGTCAAAAGGTCGAGCGGGGAATTTAAATAATTGTAGAGACGTCACGTTCCATACTTAGACAAAATCATGTCCTACATCGAACAATGAGAAGGCCCCACAAGCTACAGGAAACTGAGGCCATATGGCCTTCTTCTTGTCTTTTAGCTCTTTGGTTAGGCCGCGTTCTGAGCAAGTCTGATAGGCAATTTCCCTAGCCAAAAGCTTGTCGGGGACATACAGAGGTAGGACATGTGGAGGTACAGTGCTCCCAAAAAGTCTAATATAAGTGAACCATTCTTCCCTGAACCATCTCGCGACGGGGATGATGTCTATTTGTGCTTTGGGTGAGCACCTCGGGGGTTATTCACCATACTTCATCCTATATAGGGGTAAGATGAGCTCGTGGCAGATCTGATAGAAGTGAGGGGCAAACTGTGGATCCCATAATACTTTGTGGTAAACATGAATAGGTGACGGGTCCTGGGTAGTCCATTTCCAACCCATAGTTGGAAATTTAGATACATAGCAAATAAAATCCATAATGTAAGCAGACAGATAAAAAGGAGGATAGACCCTTTGTGACATGGATCTCTTAGTCCGGTAATTCATGACAACAGTGTATAAATTATCAGAAAATATTTTGGCCCAATCAACGAGATCGGCATTTGTGGCGACGACTATGAGTGGTAGCCATTCAGACGAAAATTTATTTATGTCTGGCATCCCAAACAGCCCGCACAGCATGGCCGCAGCAAAACAATATGGAGAGGTGAGGGAACCAGTGCTGTACATACCATTTTTGCCCCTTTTTAGCGGCTCCTCTCTTCTGGTCCATTCTTTAGTGGTTTATGCCAGGTTTGGGTTCTCTACTGCAAATTTCTTGACAAATTGTGTGTTGTAGGTCATCTGAGGCTCAGGAAGATGATACATAAGCTTTAAGTCTTGCGCGGCGAATGATCCTATGAGACCATGCCCTGGAGTCTTGAATTGTCTGCCTTGTAACACTGCATTGTCAAGTATCCATCTCATCATATCTGTATACGGCAAAATCTTGGGTCTAGCTGCTATTCGGTGAAGAAATGAACAAGCCAGCTCTTCTAAGGATGCCTCGGAAGAATTTTGTGATCTCGCGGTGCTATCAACTTTCATTACTTTAGGATTTTCCTCCTCCAGCAGCCTATACATGCCTTCCTAGGTCGAAATTCCTGCGTCTCTGTTGCCTGCAGTGTCTGTGTACAAGGGTGCCATCTCCTTCGCCTTTTCCTTCATCTCGGAGCCCTGGGCTTTATGTTTCTTTCCCATTTGCTTCTGCGTTCGACTTTTGAATCTTCTTATCTCTTAGTTCCTGTAGATTACGAGTGAAGTGGAAATGACTGATTGAGAAAGGTGATGGGAGAGTTTTAAATGCAACAGATATACCAAATATGCCACCTTACGTGAAACAATTCTTTAGTAAAGCACGCGTCTTTATTTCATTAAATAACTGACAACTAATCCACTTACTATCATTAAAAGCGCATTATTTGGGGTCAGATTATGGTAAGTGGGTTTTCTTTGAATGGCGTGCCCGAAGGATTCACGATTAAATGATTCATGATTTGTTTTATGTGACATTGAAGATCGTGCCATCGCAAGGTGCGCTAATCGCAAATTTCCAGATCGCAGACTATGCCATCGTGGCGATCGCAATATCGCAGGTCGCCACATCGTGGGTTGCAGGAGTTTGATGTTTGTTAAGTATTGTCATTTCATTTCTACGATGTGCGATCTTACGATCGGTGTTATCGTAGATCGACAGATTTTGAGGTTTTTCCTTATGAACATTAATCACTGCGATGCGACGTTAGGCTCAACGTGGGGGGGTCTTGCGCATTAATGCAAATTTTTAAAGACCTTTACCTTATCATAGACTTAGGTAAAAATATTCGAAAGACCGTTCTAAGACTATGACGGTAGCTTTATTTTGAAGAAGGAAATTTTGATTTTTCTCAAAATTAAACTAGGGGTCCCCATTCATTTAGCATTTTGGACAAAATACTAGAATGAAAAAGGGGGGGTTGTTGCTGGCCACAACAATTGGCGATTCACTTGGGAGAACCAGTTATCTCTGACTTTCTTTTGACGTTTTCCAAACTTCTAAAAGTAATAAAAAAATTTCTCAAAAAACTTAAAACTTTATTATAGAGAGATAAAAATATTATACTTCAAACTATCAATGATATTTCGTTTCAACTCCTTTCTATTTACCTTTATTCTTAGCTTGTTCTTGTATTTACACCAGCCCTTACTTGGTCTTAAAATAAAAATTAAAATAAAGTCTTCCCTGTATAGCAGTTCTTTTCAAATATGCTTCTTTGTCACAGGTAGAGCCTCTGCTGCCAGCAGGCGTCCATAGCCTCGACAGGGTTACCTATTAACCGGTAATGATCCTTTATCCTGCCTAAGTGTTTACAACTATTCAGAGAAAAACCCATTTTGACAATTTTTCTTTTTTATTCTCTAAAGAACAACATCTTGGTTTGGTGGCCAAATAATGACACAGTCATTCACTAGATTTATACTTTTGCTGAACAAGCTGGCTCGTGATGAGACCGCCTATCTTTTGATTGCAACAATCTTGATTCGTTGCCCTGTTTTGGTGGACAGTTTTGGCAAAGTCAGTAAGTTATGGTATCTGTGATGATGATAAGTTGGCTCGTGATGAGACCTCTTATTCTTTGAGATATAGTGTTTTTATTGGATTGCTTCCCTGAATGCTGCGATTTCCTTTGGCAGGGAGGAAGTCGATTTTCTTTCCTTAAGAAAGTTCTGGATGACAATAATAAAGCTTCTTTGGTAATCGATATTTCTACAGGGACTCCTCATCTTGTCATTGATGCCTTTCATTGTACTGACGTAAAACAATTGCTTCGCTGAGATTACTTTCTTCAATTTTTTGGAGTTGAAACTAATATCATATCTAGATTAAAGTTCTATTGATAATAAAGATCAAGTTTCAAAGAAAAATATTTGTCATTCATAGAAGCAGAAGTTCAAAATCTTGATAGAGAAAAAGGTGTCTTTCGTAAACGTCGAATGTTGTTAACCAAAGCAAACTTTATTCACGTGGAAAAATACTTAACGAAATGAGAAGTAGACATTCCCTAGGGTTGTGTAGACAATAGGGATGATCTTATTTTCTTATTTCGACTATCAACTACTCAAAAATAAACCTAACTACTTAACTAAACTACTCCTACTCCTACTCTAATTATATACAAAAATTTGACTAGGTGAAATGATATTTCCAATGGAGCCACTTTCTCATTTTTACTCCTATACGTATGCAGCTTTCCAATGTTGGTGTTAAGAACGGAATTTTCCTTGGAATGTTAGCATTGGATGTGGAATGAGAATGCATAACTTCAGTTGGAATTTTATCCGAAATTCCTTTCTCGCAGAAACTTCGTTCCAATTGGATATCTATTGGATCATAAAAATAAGGATGAATTTTTGTTATATCTTGATGATCTTGTAATAGAGGAAGTTCTGTACTTCCTTGACATAGCTTAGCTTTCGACAATGGTAGCTCATCTTTTGGATGCTCTTTGATAAGGTGTTGGTTATACCAGAATAATCTATCAAAAAATTGAAAATTTAAAACGCAATCCGATTTTGTACAAGATGAGTGCAAGTGGGAACAATAATAAAAAAAGTTTTTTGTACAAATAAAGTTACAACACAACTGGGATAAGCTTGTAAAATTTTGTTGTTCACAAGAAATGGCCAGGTCATGTGAAACAGAAGATAAATTATGATTGTGAATAGGCATGGGGGTTTCTTCATGGTATGAATCATAGATCGGGATATCGTCTTGGTCAGCAAAATTAGGCGAATGATCTTTGGCCTCGAAATGAGGATTGAATGATATGTTTTCCGAATTAGAATATCTCTCATTTTTTTAGCTTTGATGAGTTACTTGAGATAAATCGATAACATCATCGTTGGCAAAGAAACCATCATAACTGATTTTACCAGTTTCCCTAGATTCTTCCTTTCGGTCATATATGTTTAGACAAGGAGATTCAAGTGTTCCTTACTTGGAAACTATCAAGGGATGTTCTATAGCTATCTCTTTATTTTGAAAATCTAATAATGGCTTATTTGACTTATCCTCTGTGTTTTTTGAAATATCTTTAATGTTGAGAGGGGAAAAGTTATCATCATTAAAAACATCAGGGTAGAGAGAGAAGTGTAATTCTGAAGCAACGCATTTAAGACTATCATCATGGAAAAATATTTGTTCATCAGATTCAATATAGACATCGGGTTTCAGATCATACCTTTGTGTACTGATACTTCCTGAAAGAGAAATAGTTTGTTGTTCTAACCTTGGCGTCTGCATTTTTTGACTTGCAACGAGATCATCTAACCTTGTATCAAAGTCATATCTTGGTTCCAAAGCAGGCTTCCCTCCATCGTCCTCGCTTTTGTCTTCTTGTATTAGAGTATGGATAACTCCTAGGCTTTGAGGGCTTTTTTCATTATGAGCGATTTGCATATTCAAATTGGAATTCTTGTTCATATTAGTAAGAAAAGAGACAAAACTCGGACTAATTTCTGCTTGATCAGATATAGGAGGCAGGGAAAGTTCAGCATAATCTAAAGATTCTTCCTCTATGAGTTTGCTTTCAAGATCGTATTTTAGACAATCAAGATGAAATCGCATATTAAAACCCCTAATAGATTCATCTTTTTTCCGGAGATAATCAATTTCATCGTATACCTGGTCATAGTCATAACAATCAAATTCAAGAATGAAAATCTTGACGAATTGATCCCAGCTGTGAATCGATGCAACTGGGAGGTTTCTGCACCATTTTCTAGCTTCCGTCGTGAGTGTAAGAGTAAAAATTTTGCATAAAACGCCTTCATCAATTCTTTGAATATCATAACTTGAAACTCTTTGAATAAATTGAAGAGCATGATTAAAAGAAGAAGAGTTATTCTTACCATTGAATTTTACCTGAGACAAGAGTCTTACCACTTCAGGTGGAGTGTTGGAAGAGGTAGGAACATGGATGCAGCTCCAAATGGGAAGTCTGTGAGCAGCCATCCAGATTCAAATGTTACGATTTGAAAATCATTCCAACAGACACTATGTTCAGGCCCTCCTTCTAGCGCCAAATATATTGAAGCCCCGAAAATCGGGTCGGAAATAAGGGGGATACCCACCCGGTCCGGACCTTGGTTGGCAGCTCATTATCCGTTTGGTATAGCGGGTCCGACTGGGGATGACGGGACCAGTTTCTCGATCTTGGGTGTGTGTGTGTGTATAGAGTTGAACTATGCTGATCTAAGAGTATTTTAAAGCTAATCTAATTCAGATTCTTTAAACTAACTTTATGCTATTGTAATCTAGTGAGAAACAACATATCAAATCTATCTAACCCGGGATTGTATATCTTCCATTATGCGATCTAAAAAGATTTCGAATAATAACTGTTAATAAAGATCATTCAGCCATTATAAGAATAGAAATCGTTGAAGATAAACCACTTTGCATAAGAAGTTAGGCATAACAGTTGTGAACATCATCTCGCATAATAAGGCATTCATACGTCACACATAAACAATATGACTCCACCATACAAAAGTGCCAAATGATAACCCATACATTCATGCAATAACATATAAACAACTGAAAGTGTAAATTACTTAAATAATATAAGCAGACATTGCCAAGAGATAAAAGTACCATTTATGACTAGTTCTACCCATAAGCTTCAAGCAAAAATGACCTATCTCTACTTGTTCTAAAATCTACCAAGAGTACAAAACTGCAACATCAGTAGCAGATATCAAAATGCAAGTAAAAATAAATCTTGATCCATCCATTCATCAAAACCTCCTCTGAGGGTGCAGAAGTGCATGTTCTGAGGATAAGTTTTTGACAAACCTCTGGACCCTTCTCTAAATGCATGAGAAGGGTTAAAATACTACTTCCTAATTCTAATAATAGTGTTTTTACAAAATTGTAGGATACGGTTCTCAAATGACCGTCCTTTTTCTAATCTAAACAAAAAAGAAACAACAAACTACTAAAAATAAGCTACTTCTGAATTTAGTCTTTAAAACTGCAAGTCTTCAGCATGGATTTGAGAAGAGTCGGTTGGCTGACTTCTGCGCTGAGCTGGGCTGTGAAAACGGAATCTATGAGAGCTGGCACTACTTTCTCGGCTGAGTTTATGATGCATCTCACAGTCATCCATTGACTGTGTGGCTTGACTAAGTATGCCCAATAGCACTCCCAATTCAACCTATTCAAAGCCTGGATCGCTTTTCCCTTCTCCTGCGCCTTCTGTTTCCATTCTGCTTCTATTTGTGACTTGTTTGGTAGGTATCCCAGGGTGGTTTCTGTGATTAAGTTGGCTCTATGTAAATTTTCATTTACACAGTCTATAAGAAGGCTCACCTGTGTCGCCGCTGCCTCTGCCGCCTGTTCTGCCTGCCTGATTTGATCGTCCCATTTGTTAAAGAGCAATTCTTTATGGCTTTCATTTATTCTGGGTGCATTTGCTCTTTTCCCTTCCTCTCCATCCTGCCAAGCTAGATATTCTGTCACTCGTCTGTCAACCTGGTCGTAGTCACTTTTCAAGTCTGTCACTTGATTGGTGAGTTTGTCGCTCAGCTCGCAATAGTGACTCCACTGCGATATTTTACGTCCCAACTCTTCCTGTTGCTGCAGAAGTTGCTCATTTAAGCTAATAGAATCTTAAATGAATTCGGAAAGCTTGGGCTCGTCCTTGTGTATCTCTTGTAAAGCTTGTAACTGCTTTCCTTTTTCGTCCAGGCTTTTCTGATAGCTTATCTGCATTTGCTGAAAGTCTTCTTGTAATTTCTCGAGTTGTTTGGATGCTTCATTACTGGCATTGGCTTGTTGTAGCTGTTGTTGTAGTAGCTGTATTTGGTTTTCTTGCTCCCTCAACAGTTGCTGAACTTCTGACGCTTTGTCGATAGTCGCAGAAGCGTATGCTCCTGCGATTTGAGACAACTTCGTGAGATTTTCCGTCGGGTTGTTGTTAGGGTCTTTCCATAAGACGTCTAAATGCTCAGCATCCTGTGACAGCGTATTCTCTAGATTTCTCTTCTTTCTTTGTCTCCTCACCACTGCTTTATGTTGGAGACTATAGAATACATCCAGTGGGAGAATTTCCTCTACACTAAGTAGAAGTTCAGAAGGTGGAGCGATATGACTGTGCTCCGTTTCTGAGACGCTACTGACCATGGTTGAAACCATTTCCTGTGCTACCTGTGCATCGCTCACAGGCGTTCTTGGGACTTGCCCTTCAAGGCTGATTAGCTCGTTGAATTTTTCCCATTCTTTATCGAACTCTGTCCTGACGAGTGGCGATTTGATGATGGGAGGAGGGACATCTCTTGGTGGGGAGGCGATAACCTACAGTTGCGACATTGCACTCGACTGGGCTGTATCTTTGGCTGTTTCTTCACCTTTTCCTTGGTCGCTTGCAGATTTTTTAGAACGTTCAGGTGTTCCTTGGGCAGCGTCAGATTTGGATTTGGAAGTACTGGAGTTTCCGCTGAGGCTGACACTGGGAGTAGGCTCTCTGGCGGGCAGTCGCAACTTTTCTAGGGGAACACTGGCTAGCCTTCTTTATTTGAATAACAAAAACCTTTGGAGGTCATCTGGGGATAACCTTGACTTAGCTTCTTGCAAAACTTCCTAGAACAAACTTTTATTTTGAAACAAGTCATCAAATAAATCTTTCTTTCCGGCGAACACTTTTATCCTGACACTTATAGTGAAATCATGGGCAACATTATTTAGGTCAAAAGGTCGAGCGGGGAATTTAAATAATTGTAGAGACGTCACGTTCCCTACTTCGGCAAAAGCATGTCCTACATCGAACAATGAGAAGGCCCCACAAGCTACAGGAAACTGAGGCCATATGGCCTTCTTCTTATCTTTTAGCTCTTTGGTTAGGCCGCCTTATGAGCAAGTCTGATAGGAAATTTCCCTAGCCAAAAGCTTTTCGGGGACATACAGAGGTAGGACATGTGGAGGTACAGTGCTCCCAAAAACTCTAATATAATTGAACCATTCTTCCCCAAACCATCTTGCGACGGGGATGATGTCTATTTGTGCTTTGGGTGAGCACCTCGGGGGTTCTTCACCATACATCATCCTATATAGGGGTAAAATGAGCCCGTGGAAAATATGATAGAAGTGAGGAGCAAACTGTGAATCCCATAATACTTTGTGATAAACATGAATAGGTGACGGGTCCTGGGTAGTCCATTTCCAACCCATAGTTGGAAATTTAGATACATAGCAGATAGAATCCATAATGTAAGCAGATAGATAAAAAGGAGGATAGACCCTTTGTGACATGGATCTCTTAGTCTGGTAATTCATGACAGCAGTGTATAAATTATCAGAAAATATTTTGGCCCAATCAACGAGATCGGCATTTGTGGTAGCGTCTATGAGTGGTAGTCATTCAGACGAAAATTTATTTATGTCTGGCATCCCAAACAGCCTGCACGGCATGGCCGCAGCAAAACAATATGAAGAGGTGAGGGAACCAGTGCTGTACATACCATTTTTGTCCCTTTTTAGCGGCTCCTCTCTTCGAGTCCATTCTTTAGTGGTTTCTGCCAGGTTTGGGTTCTCTGCTGCAAATTTCTTGACAAATTGCATGTTGTAGGTCGTCTAAGGCTCAGGAAGATGATACATAAGCTTTAAGTCTTGCACGGTGAATGATTTTATGAGACCATGCCCTAGAGCCTTGAATTGTCTGCCTTGTAACTCTGCATTTTCAAGTATCCATCTGATCATATCTGTATACGGCAAAATCTTGGGTCTAGCTGCTATTCGGTGAAGAAATGAACAAGCCAGCTCTTCTAAGGATGCCTCGGAAGAGTTTTGTGATCCTGCGACACTATCAACTTTCATTACTTTAGGATTTTCCTCCTCCAGCAGCCTATACATGCCTTCCCAGGTCGAAATTCCTACGTCTCTGTTGCATGCAGTGTCTGTGTACAAGGGTACCATCTCCTTCGCCTTTTCCTTCTTCTCGGAGCCCTGGGCTTTATGTTTCTTTCCCATTTTCTTCTGCGTTCGGCTTTTGAATCTTCTTATCTCTTAGTTCCTGCAGATTACGAGCGAAGTGGAAATGACTGATTGAGAAAGGTGATGGGAGAGTTTTAAATGCAATAGATATACCAAATATGCCACCTTACGTGAAACAATTCTTTAGTAAAGCACGCGTCTTTATTTCATTAAATAACTGACAACTAATCCACTTAATATCATTAAAAGCGCATTATTTGGGGTCATATTATGGTAAGTGGCTTTTCTTTGAATGGCGTGCCCGAAGGATTCGCGATTAAATGATTCATGATTTTCTTTATGTGACATTGAAGATCGTGCCATCGCAAGGCGTGCTAATCGCAAATCACCAGATCGCAGACTATGCCATCACGACGATCGCAATATCGCAGGTCGCCACATCGCGGGTTGCAGGCGTTTGATGTTTGTTAAGTGTTGTCATTTCATTTCTACGATGTGCGATCTTGCGATCAGTGTTATCACAAATCGATAGATTTTGAGGTTTTTCCTTATGAACATTACTCACTGCGATGCGACGTTAGGCTCAACGTGGGGGGGTCTTGCGCATTAATGAAAATTTTTAAAGACCTTTACCTTATCATAGACTTAGGTAAAAATATTCGAAAGACCGTTTTAAGACTACGACGGTAGCTTTATTTTGAAGAAGGAAAATTTGATTTTTCTCAAAATTAAACTAGGGGTCCCCATTCATTTAGCATTTTGGACAAATACTAGAATGAAAAAGGGGGGGTTGTTGCTGGCCACAACACCTTCCTAGATGGTTTCAACAGCTACAACCAGATTCAGATCGCCTCGAAAGACCAAGACAAAACAACCTTCACCCATCCCTAGGGTACATTCACATATAGAGTATTACCATTTGGCTTGTGTAATTCCCTGGCTACATTCCAGAGAGTTATACTTAGCATTTTCATTGATTTGATAAATGAAGGACTTGAGGTGTATATGGATGACTTTACTCCATATGTGGATGACTTCGACCAAGCATTGCAAACATTAGAAAAAGTCTTAGAACGATGCATTGCTACCAGGTTATGTTTAAGCAATGCCAAGTGTCACATGATGATGACTGAGGGCATAATCTTGGGAAACTATATATTTGCAGCAAGGATATAGGTAGATCCAGCAAAATTTCAAGTAATTCTTTTACTACCTACCCCCTACACTTAGATAGAGGTACATAGCTTCCTCCGATATGTAGGCTATTATCATAGGTTTATTAAAAAAAAATCACAAATTATTACGCCTTTATATGCTTTAACTGGAAATGTTGATTTCAAATGGTCTGACAAATGTGACACAACTTTTATAGGTATAAAGAAACTAGTCTCAACATCACTAGTATTACATGGACCAAACTAGGAGCTTTCTTTCCACATATCCATGGATGCATCAAATGTAGCTATAGGCGCTATCCTCAGCTAGGAGGAGGACAAGAAAGCTTATGCTATATATTATATTAGAAAAATTCTCACTTCTGCAGAACTTAATTATATTGTAATAGGAAAAATAATTCTTAGCTATTATTTATGCAATAAACAAGTTTAAACATTATATAAATGGCTACCAAGTCTTTCTATATACTGATCACTCTTCCATTCGGCATCTAACTAATAAACCTATCACAAATGGTCGAGTGACACGATGGCTATTGATTTTGCAAGAATTCAACATTACTATTAAGGATCGTCGAGGGAAGGAGAACCCAGTTGCCGATTTTATATCTCGAATCCCGAAGGTGAATGATCCAATGGCAGTAGACAACCAATTTCCAGATGAACATCTATTTTCTGTAGCAGTCAAGATGCCATGGTATGTAGATGTGGAAAATTATTTGGCAGTGGGGAAGCTACCTAGGAATTTGATTGCAAGAGAGAGGAAACAGATCGTTCAGCGCAACGCCTGTTTCTCTTGGATAGGCAGATATCCTTTCACATAGGGGCTGACATGTGTATATGCATATGCATTCGTGAGGATGAGATTTATGACATCCTGAAAGCTTTCCATGATGAGCCGTGTAGGAGGCACTTCACAAATCATAGGATAGGGCATAAGGTATTACAAATGGGCTATTATTGGCCCACTATTTTTAAGGATGCTAAGAAATATGCCCAGGCTTGTGATAATTTCCATAGGATGGGCAGGCCTCACTAATCTGATGAAATGCCTCTACAACCCCAATTAGTCATAGAACCCTTCAAGAGATGGGAATTGGACTTTGTTGGCCCATTCCATCTACCATCCAATTAGAAGGCCTAGATACTGGTTACCATGGATTGTGTCACAAAATGGGTGGAAACAATAGATTTACCAAGAGCCAGAGAGGAAGATGTGATTAACTTCCTTTTTGGGCTATTTGTACAGTATGGTTTACTATGAGAAGTGATCACAAATGGGGGAGGGAAATTCGTAGGACACAATATTACTGCCACTCTTAGAAACTATCATATTATGCACAAGATCACTTCTCCATATCACCCATAGGCGAACGGGCAGGTAGAAACCACTAATAAGGTCATTGTTGGCTTTGTGTTCCTTGACCCAGGTTCAGTGTTAATCATCCAAACAAATCCCTACGCTACTAGCCCTTTCAGCATCAGCCCCTGGAGCACGGACCGAAGTCTCACCCAAAGCAGTGTGGGGGGATGTTGGAACCAAGTTTCGGTACCCTGAGATGGTCATGATGTTGGTTTATACCCTCTGGCCCTAATTTCATGTAGGTTGCAAAGCCTTAGTGCTCCGTTAGTCTACCCTTTATTCCGCCCTTTAGTACCTTCGCGAAGGTGTTCGATTGACCTTCATGCAACCCTAACCCATGGTCTAAGTACTTTCTCACAACTATGAAAATTTATTGTATAGGTTCCCAAGTTATCTCAAGTGTTTTACTTATCTTACTAATCAATCATAGTTAGCATCGCATAAACTGATATCCTTACTTGCATTCAATTAACTGAAACAATCACATACATTCGCACATCAAATGAACATTATAAATTAAACCCAAAATGCAATATAATCATATATATTAACAGGGACTAAATACACAGTAATTGCAAAATACTTCTCTTTATTGATATCTTCTAGTTTAATATTGACTCTATCCACCCTGCACACACAGCTATAGGGTTCCGCGCACTCAACTATGGAATTCCACCCTAGGCCTCTGCACACTCAACTACAGAGCCTCTACCTACGCTAAGAGCCGAAAAACACTTAGACTTCTCCACTCTACCTTGCTACTTTCTTCCTTACCTAACTACTTAGAGCTTACTTACTTAGCTCTTTTTTATATAATCCCATGGTCTGCGGACCATAGGTGGACCTTTACAGCTGACTTGACTCTTTACAAAACAAGGGTAGACAACCACTTATGACTCTTGACACCTTTGCACTCCATGACCAGAAAATGCATATATTTTACAAATTATCCCAAAACATGGGCTTTTAACTCCAAAAAATGTTCTTAGGGGAACCCATTCCCAACAGTCCCGCAACATAAACATGATGACTTGCCCTCGAGTCACTTTGTGGGCATAGAGATCTTGGCACAAATACCTCCCGGCTCCCTAGGTAGCGCATCTCAGTCCATGCTTTTGCGAATGTTGTGACATCGTCACATTCCACACAATCCTTTAATCATGCAGTTCCCCAACTAGGGTAGTGTAGTTTATAGTCCTGTGCCTCCTTTTAGCTGCTTGGAGTGCTAAGACTATGCTACCCTCATATAGTCACCTGGTAGGATCACCGGTGTATGGCTTCAATTAGCTGCCATTCACCTTGCTTGGGAAGGGATCTCTATTCAATTTAACCAACTAAACTGCTCCATCATCAGTAATCTCCTTAATGAAATAAGGCCCTAGCCAGTGCATTCTGAATTTCCCTAGAAATTTATCAAACTTTCTATCATATAACAAAACCAGATGATTTACCTTAAAGGTGTGCAGTTTAATGTGCCGATCATGCCATGCTTTTTTGCGTTGCTTTTGGACTTGTTGGTGAAATCCAGCTAGAAATATTCCTTCCTCAAGCTCAGCAAGCTTCATGAGTCTCTCTTCCAAGTCTTCGCAATCTCTCATACCCATGAGTGCTGCTATGTGTAAGCTAGTTACAATGTATTCCATGGGCATCACTACTTCAACACCATATACAAGCCTAAAGGGTGTCTGCCCAGTCAACTTTTTGCATGTTGTTCAATACGACCATAGTACAGTGGGTATGCACAGATCCCAATCACTTTGCTAAGCATTGTAAATCTTGGTCAGTGCGCTCTCCAGTACCTTATTGAATGCTACCATCGTCCCATTAGCCTGTGGGTGATAAAGTGTGCTTTTCTAGTGATACAATTTAAATTCCTCTGTCAGTGCACTGATCAGTTCATTCAGAAAGTATGTACTGCGATCACTCATCAAAACCTTTGGACACCCAAATCACGTCAATACATACTCAAAGAGAAACTTTGTAGTAGTCATGCCTGTGCAGTCCTTCACAGGCTGTGCCTCTACCTATCGATTCAAATACTCAGTCGTAGTGATAATGTACCACGCTCCTGTCTTCTTTCCTTGGGGCTGAATGGGTCCCACAAAATCTATTTTCCATTTCTCGAAAGGTTGTAACATCATCTGTAGGTTTAGGGAAAGCTCATCTCTTTGCAATTCCCTACCAGTACTAGTCCATTTACACATGTCGCATGCCCTACATTAGGCTTTGGAATCCTGATGGAGGGTTGGCCACCACAACCCTACTCGTAGAATGTTCTCTGTGGTATCCCTTCCTACGTAATTCCCTCCCACAATGCCCCCATGAGCATCTGTGAGGATACTGCTCCTTTCCAACTCTGGTACATATCATTGTAATACTTCATCAGACCCCATTTTGTACAGATGCCTGATAATGACAAAAAATTTTGCTACGCCCACCACTAACTCCTTTTCTACTAGACAATGTAGCCTTTCGGGGTAGTTCCTATCATTAGGAACTGTGTGATCTCTTCAAAGTGACCATCCACCATGCCCACTACAAAGAGTTGTGCTTCAGGCAATCCCTCCTCCAAATTAGTGGGCTCTTCCCCCATTTCGATGCACCATAGATGGTCTAGTTCCATGTTCAGTCGTCCATGTTTCACAATAACTTAAAAATGATACTCCTGGAACAATAAAATCCACATACAGATTCTCCCCGCCAACATAGGCTTATTGCCTAGGTATTTCAATGTAGAATGATCTGTATACATCTTAAAATGTCCACCCAACAAGTAGTGTCTAAACGTCTAGAGCACGTATACCATGGATAGACGTTCGCGCTCAGTGGTCGAATAGTTCTTCTCAACCTTGGGTAACCTCTTGCTTGCGAACACTATAGGATGGTCCAAGTCTCTTGTCAATACTGCTCCTAGTGATATACATGACACATCTACATGTACATGAAACTCCTTCTTCCAATTCGGGAAGACTAAAATTGGCACAGTGACCATTTTTCCTTTTAGCACATCCAAGCTTTTCTAACAGTCCTCGTTCCAACAAAATGTGACATCCTTTTTCAACAACTTCTCCAAAGGCGCGGTGATCTGGGCATAGCCCTTGATAAAATTATTGTAGTACCCAGTATGTCTCGAGGTTGCATGCAACTGTTTCACACTCCATGGCTCCTCCAAGTTAAGTATCAATGCGATCTTCATGGGATCTACCATCAATCCCTATCTAGAAACCACATGACCTAGCAGAGTCCCAAAAAGAACACAAAACATACATTTCTTTGGATGGAGCGCAATTTGGTACGTTTGACAAGTATCTAGCATTAAGTGCAAACAAGCCACATGGCATTTTACCAACTTGAAAAATTCTAGTCATCAAAGTATACCTCCAAAAACTTATGAATGAAGTATTTGAATGCAACAATGACTATGCGTGAAAACTCGTAGGCACAGTCTTTAATTTGAAAGGCATTACAGTGTACTAAAAACATCCCCATTTAGTCGCAAAAGTTGTCTAGCTTCTATCTTCAAGGGCGATTTTGATTTGATGGTACCCAGGAAACCCATAAGTGAAGGAGTACGCTTCCTAGCCACCTACATTATCCAATACCTCATTAGTGAACAGAGTCAAGAAAGTATCATGCATGCAAGCATCATTCAACTTCTTGAGATCTATGCATATCCTTATTTCATCCTTTTGCCTCTTTTCCTATACCACCATTGGGCTCACCTAATCAGATTTTTCTATGGTCTCAATGATGCCTGTTGGGAGCATCTTATCTAACTCTAAGCAGACCTTCTCCTTATACTTCAGATTGAGATGATAAGGTCTTTGCTTAATTGGCTTTGTGTCCGGTTTTAACACAGTATTTATAATGTGAAGGTCTCCTATTATCCCCTTTAACTCCATAAACTTGGTAGGGAACAAATCTTGGCATTCGCAGAGAAATTTGATGACCTTATCTACTGTCGCGTCCTCCCAATAATCTCGATCTGTGGTCCCTTGACCTTGTGGTGACACTCGGTTTCAGGGATATTAATCTTTTGTGGGTCCTCAACTTCTTCTTCAGTAGTCACATTATAGCGTTCCATCACATGGCTCAGCTGAGTAGTCTAATCGAGTTGACTCAGATCCAAAGGATTCTTTAGTATCCTAAAGATCATTGCTTTAACTTCTCGTAGAACTTCATCAATACAGTCAAACCTGTCTTTGAAGTTGAACATCATTATGAACCCTTCACAAAAAATATCCGATTATCATATGCTGTGGCGAAGCTATGTCTCCAAGTACTAGTTCATTGGGATGACATCCAATGTGTGACAAAACAAGTGCACCCATTCAGGTTGGGGCTTCGCTCCATAGGCCTTAGCCCATTTGGCCAAGTGTGAGCAAGGATCATCCTTCCCATAATACTTGTCTATCACTCGTATCTTTGGCTTCCAAAAGTGTGTTCTCATCATCCTCCTGCACTTGTGCCAATCATCAAAATTACCCTTGTGCGTACCCCACCTTCTCTCGGGCATAGCACGCAGTGCCCAATCGAAAGCTTAGAAGCACTGCTTCTCTAGTACTTCCCTCTCAAATGCATCCAAAACCACATCCACATCATTCAAGCCATCATAAGCGGGTAGATTTTGTACCTCTGATGACACACAGCGTAGTGACTGAGTCATCATGTTACAACTCAACATGGTTACTTCATGTAGCCGATTTTACCAACGCTCTATTTATTTGTCTGAGTCTGAGTTGTAGGAACTTTCATGATCCCACGTAATTCAGCGATCCACTATTGGATTCACCCAATCTTGGTCTCGTGTTGTTATTTTATATATGCAGTCCAAATCATCATCACTCTCGTAAATGCGAACTAGTTCATTATATTGTGATCCTTCAGCAGGATCTAGGGGTACTATTATGCGAAGTGATTTCTTTTCAAATATCATCTTTCGCTTCTTTAGGTTGATTACCCCATTCATGTCAGTAGCCCAATCAATGCCAAGGAGCGCACAGTAGGGGTTGATGTCATCCAAAATTTCTATTACTTCAAAGTCATCCAATGCACTTGTGCCCTCAATTTCTACAATTATTCCCTGCAACTGTCCCATGGGGATGATCTTCAACTGATTTTCAATCCTTAACTGAATTAGAGACCACTGTAGCACGGGTCTCCCCATCTGTTCCCAAGTCTGCTTTGGTAAAACTTTTGCGTCTAATCCTAGATCTAAAATAACCCGATCCATTTCATATTCTCCTATCTGCACAGTGAGTCTCATGTTGTGCCCTATCCTTGCCTTACGCTAACCAATCTTTTTTACCACACGTTGTTCACCCGGAGTGTTTCTGGCACATCTATTTATAAGTTCATGGAACCCCTTCACAACCTTTCTATTGCGCAACAACTTCATGCAAGTCTCTAGAAAGGTCGTAAGCATAGAAGGGTCCATTTCCTAAACATTATTATCTTGACTCCCTGAGGTAGAGGCCTCGGCGAAGCTCTTCTTTGCTTCCATGAACGTCTTGTGTGCATGCTCCAAATCAAATTTAGCCTCCTTTGTCAGAGCTTTGTGAACCCATGTGTTGTCTTTGGGCTATTTCCCCTTATCGTCTCCCATTGCAATTCCACTTCGTAGCACTATATTCACACTCATATCCTCTTCGCAAGGCTCAGCCTTCATCAACTACAGGTTCTAAGTTAGCTGCGGTGATACCACCCCTTTATCGCGTATCCTCGCTATCAGTGTAGGACAGTTGTCCATCTCATGATCAAATTGAGTACAATAATTTCACAATGGACACATTGGCTTAGTAGAGTCATAGGCATAGTGTCCTGGTCCTCCATAATTGTAACAGATCAGTTGTATTCAACTTCTACCAGGTCCTCCTCCACCTCAGCCTCGTTTGTGCCCATGAAAGCCTATTCACACCATCCCAACACTCTATTTAGGAGGTTGCACTTTTGCCTGAACTCTATAGGTGGGTGTTATGTCCATCATCAATTCATAACTTCGACAGTTGCACTCATCATGCCATACTGACCTACAAAAGTCGTAGAAAAATTGTTGCAGTGTTTGTACAAACTTCTATAGTAAATGATAATTATCAGTCGTATGTTTCCCTGCTACCTGAAATATAACACACCACAACGCACTCCCCGCACTCGGTCCTGCTTGGGCTTTTGGCCTCAAAGGCATTAGTCCTCCTCCTACAATATAGTTCATAAAGACCAGCTAGTGATCTTTGTCATGCCCCTGACCTTTACATTTCAGGCACCATTTCTCTTTGCGTTCCTCCGATCGAACTATTCTATCCTACTTCAAACTTTGCATTTTGAGGCAAAGATTTTGCAACTGTGCATGGATCTACTGAACCACCAGATTCAGATCTTACATCAATGTTTCATGTAGCCTTATTGTAATCTCCAATGCCTTTGCTTGAGTCATAATATTCTGTTGTGTCAGTGCAACCCTTAGGTGAGGCAGGAGTGCAACCACGAACCAATCGTGGTGTTGTCCATATGTTAAGTTCATATTAGCTTCACAGATTTTACATTTCAATCTCTAATCAAATTCCCAAGGTGTCTCAACTTGTTTCATTGTGATTTCCTTGAACCCCACAATCGACTACGCCTCGGATTTAGGCTTGCTGAACTCTATATTCAGCACGATCTGGATCTCTACCAACCCAGCGGTTGAGTTATCTTTAGAGTACTTAATGTACAAAGTTAGCACACAATCCTGTAAAGCACTAACCAATGTTTCCTTCTTCAGGTGGTTGGCTGTGATGCCCTGAGCTTCCCATACAGCTTTTATGACAAACCAGAACTGGTCTGGGTCTTCATTTCCCAAGCCCTTAAACAAAGGTAGCTTCACTGAATTCACCATGTTGAATTGCAGTGGAGGTGGTGGTGGTGTGAGCAAAGTCACAGGTGATGGGGGTGAAGGTGGAGGTGGTGTAGGTGGAGGTAGTAGTCGTGGGAACCCTTGTTTTATCAACTAAACTGCACTTCATGGAGAAGTCTGCGCTACTCCCTCTTCGTCACTCAAAGGAGGCGAAATTAGTTGGTTATATTTAGGACCCTTTTTTCCTTCGTTCCTATAAGTCTTTCCACTTCGCGCAGCTCTGAAAATCAAGGTAGCTACATAACCGATTTTTTACACAATAACATCTTAATCCAAGTGTTTAAAGACTTCAATTACTTACCTCATGGACCTTTGAAAAAGCATCGCTCTGCCTCGATGTAACTGACTGGCGTATCGATCGCGAATCCAGTCACAAATCCTGCTATGATACAATCTAGCCAATGATCAACAACATGAGTGATCTTATCCCAAGAGGATTCCAGTCTCTGTACTAACACTGGGGTCCAGACAATAGGACCATCAAGCCTCCACCTTCCTTGTCTATTTCCTAGCTTCACGATCCTCTTGGATAAATCAACTGGAAAGGAACAGAAAAAGACCTCGTGGATTTTTATATATAGGTACCTGTCTAGCTATTGTTCCTTTGTAAGCCACATATTTTTGTTCTTTTGCGCTGTGAATTCATGGATATTTCTATCCAACCAGTCTTCGATCTCTTTCTTAGTTGGATTCTAGTGACACAACATCACACATATCTCATGCAGATTCTGGTCTCAGAAATGGAACCATTTGTTTGCTTTGTGGTCCCTTACCCAAGTTCAGCATTAGTTAGTCAAACAAATCCCTACACTACTGGCTCTTTCAGCATTAGGCCGCGGAGCACAGATCGAAGTCTCACACAAAATAGTATGGGAGGATGCCACAGCCAAGTTTTTGCACCCTGATATGGTCGTGATGTTGGTTTATACCCTCTGGCCCTACTTTCGCGCAGGTCACTAAGACTTAGGGCTCTGTTAGTCTACCCTTCATTTGACCCTTCAATACCTTCACGAAGGTGTGTGATTGACCTTCGTGAAACCCTAACCCATGGTCCAAGTACTTTCGCCCAGCTATGACAATGTATCGTATAGGTTCCCAAGTTATCTCAAGTGTTTTACTTATTAATCAATCACACCCTAGCGTCATGTAAATTGGTATCCTTACTTGCGTTCAATTAACCGATATAATCACATACATTTGCACATCAAATAAACATTATAAATTAAATCCAAAATGCAATATAATTAGATGCATTAATAGGGACTAAATACGGTAATTGAAGAATGATTCTCTTTATTGGTATCTTCAAGTTTAATATAGATTCTATTTTCCCTACACACACAATTGCAAGGGTCCACACACTCAACTGCAAACTTCCACCCTAGGTCTCTGTGCACTCAGCTACAGAGCCTCTACCTACGTTAAGACCTAAGAATGCTTAGAATTCTCCACTGTAGTTCGCTACTTTCTTCCTTACTTATCTAATTAGAGCTTACTTACTTAGCTCCTTTTTATACAATCCCATGGTCCACAGACCATGGGTGGATCTTTACAGCTGGCTTGACACTTTAAAAAATAAGGGAGGACAACCCTTTATGACTCTTGACACCTTTGTGCTCTGTGACTAAAAAATGTAGAGAATTTACAAAATTATCCCAAAACATGGGGTTTTAACCCCAAAAACTGCTCTTAGGGGAACCCGTTCCCAACAATCATTGAAGTGATTCTGACCAAGACAACCTCAACATACTGGCAAGACTCAGCTACTAGATTGCCAGAGGCCTTATCGGCCTATCACCCGACTTGGAGGAATACTACTGGATACTCTCCATACCAACTCGTGTCTAGCAAAGAACCTATTTTTCCAATCGAATTCAAAATAAATACTCTAACAACAGCCTAGGAAGTGGGGACGGATCTAATAGAAGCCCAAACAAAGCAACTTCAATATATCAACAAACTAGATGAGGCTCAACTACTCACTTTTTAATGGACTGCAATTATTTAGCAACAAAGGGGAAAGTGATATGACAACCTTATCAAGAGGAAGACATTTCAAAAAGGAAATTGGGCACTCCTTTATGACTCCAGATTCCAGGATTTTCAAGGAAAAGTGCAAACAGGATGGCTCAGACTTTATGAGGTTCAAGAAGTGCATAACAATGGTACTCTTACCTTGACTACCATTGATGGATCTAGCCATTCTTGTAAGGTGAATGGGCATCGAGTGCATCTCTATCACAAACCGCTCACCAAGGAATCTTTCTGTGAGCAGGTATGCGAGGACCCCTCCATGCAAATCTTAGCTGCAGGGAGTGATGACCCAACAACGTTTCTTTCAAAAAGTTCAGATTTCTTTAAATTGTATATAATGTATATATTATCCTTGATTGATTGCAATTTAGATCAGGAATCACCATGTAAGTATGAGGATTTTTGAGTGCTCGATAAGTGTTATTCAATCGATTGAATAGTTGTTGTTCAATCGATTGAACAACACTTTATTTTTTATTTTTTGTTGTTCAATCAATTGAACAACACTTTTACATCTTTGGTTTTCATTGTTCAAACAATTGAACAATTGTTATTCAATCGATTGAACAACACTTTCTCGTTTTCGTTTTTGCTATTCAAACAATTGAACGATTACTGTTCAATTTATTGAACAACACTTTTGCATCTTTTTATTTTTTTTGTTCAAACGATTGAATGATTGATGTTCAATCGAGTGAAAAACATTTTTACATTTTCACTTTTTGTTGTTCAATCAAGTGAACACTTTTACATTTTCACTTTTTGTTGTTCAATCGAGTGAACAACACTTTTACATTTTTTTGTATTTTTTGTTGTTCAAACAAACAAACGATTGTTGTTCAATTGATTGAAAAACACTTTTGCGTGTTTTTATTTTAATTTTTACTATCAAAAAATTAAATGATTGTTGTTCAATCGAGTGAACAACACTTTTACATTTTTTGCGATTTTTGCTATTCAAACGATTGAACAATTGTTGTTCAATCGATTGAACAACACTTTTATGTGTTTCTCTTTTAGTTTTTTCTATTCAAATGATTGAACGATTTATGTTCGATCGAGTGAACAACACTTTTACATTTTTTCTTTTTTTTGTTCAAACAATTAAACAAATTGTTGTTCAATCGATTGAACAACACTTTTACATTTTTGCAATTTTTGTTGTTCAAATGATTGAACAATAGCTATTCAATCAATTGAACAACACTTTTGTGTGTTTTTATTTTAATTTTTGTTGTTCAATCAATTGAACGATTGTTGTTCAATCCATTGAACCGCACCTTTGGTATGCTCAAATATGACAAATTGTGAATTCTTTAATTGCTGATCACTGGGCCATCTTTCTTTTTCTTTTATGTTTTGAATAAACACCATTTGAATGGATTTATGCCTAATATAAGAAAAAAAAATAATGATGATATCATTATGCCCTATGAAGCCTTTTTGATGGTTATCTCTATGCAACAGCTGATACAGTGTATCTTTATAATGACTAGCTGAACATCTCTTATTTGAACACATCATAAAATGATTCACTATTTTCAAACCATGTTGGCTTATGTTTATACTTTCAAATGGATAAGTCCTGTTGATACGATGATATGGGGGTAAGAGTATAAACCTTCATTGGCATATTTTTACTTCTTGCACCATCCTTGACTCTGAAGGAGCAAATGGGCCTCCCTCTTGTTACAATAAAAAATTCTAAAGAAAAAATGGAAATAATGAAATATGAAAATGCATCAAACATTATCTTAAAGAGGATAGGGGGTCTCATCTTGAGCCAGCCCACCATGCTCATAAGGATGTAATGGGGGACATTCCAGTTTGGCCACCAAACCATGGTAATGACCTTCTTGATGATTAAAACTGTCAAAAGTGTAGGGGGTCTCATCACAAGCCAGCTTGATCACTTGTTATATCCTGGTGAATGGCACTATGGTCATCTGGTCACCATGCCAACATAGCGGTCTCTTTATGAAAAGCAAAGAAGAACCATTTATACACTAGAAGGAGGACTCTAGCTCATTTGTGGGGTTGAAAAGAAACCTTGTCGAGGCTATGAATCCCTGTTGGCAGCAACAGATCTACTTGTGGTATTGGACTATCATCTTACACTACCAAATGATTTCTATCTATTACCAACTATGGATTTTTTTCCAAAGTGAATTTCCCATTTGAACAACATTCTTACAAGCCGAACTGCATGGTAACTTATGTTATATATTCATCATGTTTTAATTGGCCGATCATTTTATGGCAGTCATTAATACATGCTGCCGATTATGTCTTTGTTATTAATACCTCTTACGATGAAAATATTTTGTCATAATGAATTAAAATATATGTTTTAATTTTTTTTCTCAACCATTTCATATCTGATGACATGTATTGCTTTAATTTCCTCACCGATTAGCATGTTGTTTTTTTTTATTGGCTGTCGGCATTTATGAATTGACAATGCTTTCGCTTTTTGTTCACATGCTTGAAGGATGTGGATGTGCTTTTCTTGTCAGAGGGGGGATGGCCTGCATATGAATGACATGAGTGACAATTATGGATAATTGTGTAATAGTATTTGAATTAACTTCTAGGTAAGGACTTCATGATGATTATGAATGCGTAATAATTAGCAAGTATTTCTAATTAGGAAAAGGATGACAACCATTATGGCTGGCATGCGGACTCATGATCCGGTGTTGAGTTTGGTTGATAGGCCAAATGACTTAACTAAATATGATATTAATTCTCAAAACATCGTCATTTCTTTGTTAATTACTTTAACTTTCTTTGTTGTTGTTATGAATTACGGAAGTGTAAAACAATTGCATACAAGTGAACTAGTCACAGGGACAACAACTATGGGAGGAAGAGCTATCCAAAATGAGCCCTCAATACTCAAGGTATTAGACCAGGCTCGGGCAATTCTCGAGCATGCAGGATGGCTGCAATATCTGAATAAATTGCAGGGATTTCATGAAGAAATGACACTTGAATTGTTGCAGAACTTGCAGAATGGAAACACCACAGTCAAAGGCAAGGAGATAACAATTTTTGAAGTGGTCATAGCCGAAGTCTCTAGACTTCCATCTGAGGGAACCAAATGGAAAAAAAATCACACCCTTCTACACAATGCAGTTGCAATGTTTGAGGACCCGGATGAGCAATTAGCCAAAACAAGGAAAGGGATTCACCCTTTAGCATTAAGACAACCTTGGTAGGAGTTGGAAGTCATCATGCAATGTTATATCACATGCGATGGTCTCTAGGATGTGGTAAAGGCCCATCAATTCAAATTGTTAGCCATCCTACAATAGAAATTTTCAGTTTATTTACAGTTTTATTTGAATTATCTATTGCATGATGTCACTCGACGAGTTAGGAAAGATAAGGACCCATGCACTGTCATCAGTCATCATGGACTGATTAAATTTATTATCATACATGGACTGGCCTAGCAGTAGTTAACATGGAACAATATTGTAAATCCTACTTTTGCCCCACCTCCAGAAAACATAGCAACAGAGAAGCAAGGGCCAAGAACCCCAGGTCTGAGAAGGACATTGAAAAGAAATAATTCCTCTATGCCATTGAATCCAACAAAACATAGGCACTCTAAGCAGGTTAGAGCCAAAAATCAAGCTAGAGAGAGAGTTTCATTATGTAAATAATTGTTTATAAAGACAGATAATTCAATTCCTGAGTTGTGTGGTGTGGATTGATTAATGGAATTATAAATTGTGTGTGAATTAGAGTAATTCTACATAGTATATGTATGCAGGTGGAATTAAAGCAGAACACAGAGGTGGAGAATGAAGGATAGTGATTTGATTGTTTGAATCCGATTGAAGGATCAAAGTTGAAGTTTAGATGTGATAGAGTTTAAATAATACGCACAACAAAGCTCAGGAAGGAATAAAGCAAAAGAACAATCAAAGATTGAAATTAGTGAAAGGAATAAGAAATCCTTGCTTCAACCTAGTTCTGTGGTTGAAGTCTTCGATGCAATGTATGGATTGGTCGAGCCCAGAGAAAAGTCATTGAACAGTCAAGTCACACATGGAAGATAAATGACGTAAAAAAAATTAAACAACAAAGAACGAGAGCCATTAGATCAGCCAGATCAATGGATGATATTAACGGAAGATGAATGGCAAATATTAAAACCACATGTTAGTAGAAGGATGGAGCAGTCTTCGTAAGTGGTCAACAGTATCTCGTGCGCCCTAAAAGCTATAAATGGTATTCTATGATTTCACGTGATTAACCTCAGCGGTTGACATGTAGCATGAGAAAACTACTTTTCTCACGTGCTCTTGATATAATATCGGTCGTGCATGTAAGCACACGATGTGACACGATCACCATTGGATTGAGGTAGGAGAAATAAATGGTGGAGATTGGCTAGGATAGTTGTCTTGAGTTATTGTGTGATAATTGTCGGATTGAGGAATGAGATCCATGGCGAAGATTTAATGTGCTAAAGAGAGCATCGATATATGTGCAAAGTTTTGTGGAATGGAGGAAAGGTAAGGTTTACGTGTGGTTTATGAAATATTTCTATTATATGGGAATTATAATAGAAATAAGAGGGGTTAAGGTATTATGGTTTAAGTTTATTTTTAACTAAAGTCTAAAATACATGGTATGGTTAATATGTGTAGGTAATAAGAATTAACCAAATATTATGAAGGTCTAGAATTTGGATAGTTAAATCAAGCATTTCTTCATAGAACTTATTGAAGGAGCATTAAACCTTGGTTTAAGAATGTTTACTAAGTAGGAATATTAAAATTCTTGAGACATAGTGTGACATGCAATATTATTTGCATAATGTGGGTCAATGCAGCTTTTGCTGCGTCATTTTTGGTATCAGAGCTAAACAAGGAAATTCTGTATGTAAAAATTCTTTGAGAAATTTAGAATAGAGTTATGTTTTGGAGATATTTATATAGGCAAGAGGAGATCAGATTTTAAATCTGACAAATAGTAGGCACACAAAGATAAAGTGTAGCAGAATTTGTAGATGCAAAGAAATAGAGAATAATCCATTCAAAGTACATGTGCATGGGAGAACAATATCATGTAGAGATATTGAAGGTGAGATGATATGTTTTTGTTTTAATTTGGTTTGAATATTGTGGTTGCAAAATTCAGGTTGTAGATAAAAGAAGGTATCTTAGAAAAGGAAAAGACACAGTAATGAATAAATATGGTAAGAATTTCTAAGTAAAAGAACAGGTGGCCAAAACCTAGTGTTTCATTTGTGATTGAAATACAAGAGGACAATTGTGTTCTTAAAAGGTGTAGATGAGTTGAAGCCTAGAAGGAGCAAAGAGAAGTGCTCAAAGAGGTTCGAGAGAATATAGAACCAAGTGCTTGCCAAAAGACCAAGTACACAGGAAAGCTTGGTGAGGTAAGTAACAACAAGGAGGACTTGCTGTTACAGAGGCTTTAATACCATTCATAATAAGTGAGTGAGGAACTCATGAAGATAGATGAGAAAATGAATATTGATAGTCATAACAGAGATAACAGAGGTTCTGAGAAAGACCACAGTAGAAGAAAGGTGAAGAAAGAGGATGCCAAGGAAAATGGCATATAGAGACAATTAAGTGAAGAATAATATGAGAGGGAGAAGGCTGTGATAAATTTTCATCTTGAGTTATTGATGGAGATGTTGCAGATAAATAAAGAAGTCCAGAAGCATGGTTATGTCATAAGGAATAAAGTAAAGTGGTAGAGGCTACAAGAGAAGAGAAATCAGAAGGTGAATATGCAGTTATCAGAAGAGCTGATGAAGCTTGAATAGGTAATGAATGTTAAATTGAATTCTAAAGAACTCAGAGAAGTTGAGTTGAAAATGGTCGTTTCCATTTGTGAAGCAGAACAAGGTGAAGTTCTGGGTGAAGATGAAGACTCGAGATCTGTGAAAGATATTATGAACCATTGTGCGGATTCAAGACAACAAGAAATTTGCTTTGTTGAAGAAGGAATTATTGATGATTTTATAAATTGTTGGATAAATTCAGATTAGCAAGAGGATATGAAACCTTGTATTTTTTAATCTAATAATTTTGATGTGATTATAGGTTTTGCAGAGGATGAGAAATCTTTTGAGATTGTCAAAAGTATGGAAGAGTATATTTCAAAAGATAAATGCTCTGAAGTAAAGAAAGATGGAGAATGTCCCTTGAATGAGAAAAATAGTGAATTATTGCAGCAGAAAGAATTTAGTAATACATTGTTGTTTGAAGCTATTACAACACAGGAACAATTTCTTGTGAAATAAGGAGATGAGATTCATTCTAAAGAGATGATATGTGAAGCAACAGTTGATACTGTTGAACCTTGTAATTATTACACTGATAATTTGTGTATAAATGCAGGAATTATAAGTGTTGATGAAGTAATTATGAAGTGTCAAATAGAAATTTAATTGCTGAAATATTTGCTGGAAAACTCAAAGTATGACAGTGTGATTGTAGAAGAAGGAGTTCACTATAGTAGACAAGAGCAGAAAGACATCATTGAAGTAGATGGTGTGGAAGAGAGACTTTCTGATAGTTTCAAGAGTCCTTTGTAGAATTCTTTAAAGAGGTTGAATAAAAATACTGATGTGCTAATAGAGGAGGAAAAATCAGAGCATGATACTGAAATGTTGCCAAAGGAGGAAGAGGCACTGAGGCCTTATGTTTTTCATTTTAATAATTGTTTTGTGAGTTCAGGTTTTGTTGTAGATGTTGGAGGAAATATGGTACATATGAGCAGCCAAGTAAATATGGAAGAGGAAGGAAAATATGATGGAATTGATGAAAAACATAGTGATGTGTTTGAGAGGAATCAAGTACAAGGGGAATTGGAGGACCATTTTTGAAAGTAAATTTACATATATTGAACAGAGGTTGTTTGGAAAGTCACAAGAGGGTAAGGATGAAAGGGAGGTAGTAAGAATCTGACAACTTCAAAAAGAAGATAATGAACAACAATTTGAAGATGAGTGGACATAGTACAACAACAAATGGCAGAGTATGTACCAACCCAAGGATGTGCTTGAGATAGAGATTGAAGAATTATGGAAATTAATTATGAAGCAGTCCAGATGGAGGAGATTGATAGCAACAGGAAGAGTGATTAATTAGAATTCGATCTTGATTGACAAGGAGAAGAAGATGAAACAAAAGACAACAAACATACAACAACAACAAAGGAACAGAGCATTCAAACAACTACAAACTAAAGTTTGGGACCCTAGAGGTTTTCTATAAACATACGAGAACACATGATCTAGAGATTATGATTATTTTAACTTTGGGAGTCTCATGCAGGAGCATCCAACTCAACAATTTCATTATATTTTAGTAGACATAGGGGTTCTTTTGTTTTTGAGAAAGCTGCTTTCTTGAGTATTAAATTAATGTTATTTTAATGCTTTTATGTAATTTTATGAGAGATATTAAGAATAGGATTTAATTAAGTATTGCGAGGCATACTTGTAAATGTTCTCAAATGTTGGAGAACATGTGAGATTTAGGCTAGTTAAGATTCCATAGGGACTGAGAGATTTGAGAATTAATTGTAAATCTTAGATTAGGAATTGGTTTTATGGTTTGTGGAACTAGAGAGGATCCTTAGGGATTAGTTGAGTCAAAAGGCGACTTAGAGGATATTCAGGATTTAGTTCAAAAGATTAAGCATCTGAATCGAAATGGGTTACAAAACCTTTTTTATAAATGTAAGACTAAAAGGCATAGAGAGAGTTAGTTAGTGAGAGAGTGAGTTATTTAGTTACAGAGTTAATGAGTTAGGGAATTAGAGTTCAGAGATTAAATAGGGTTTGACTGTAATCTTACGGGCAGGAAAGGAAAAAGGCCATTGATTAGAAAATCGGGCTAGAGATAGAGTTTCATTATGTAAATAATTTCTTATAAAGATAGAGCATTCAATTCCTAAGTTGTGTGGTGTGTATTGATTAATGGAATTATAAATTGTGTGTGAATTAGAGTAATTCTACATAGTATATGTATGCAGGTGGAATTAAAGCAGAACGCAGAGGTGGAGAATGAAGGATAGTGGTCTGATCATTTGAATTTGATTGAAGGATCAAAGTAGAATTTTATATGTGATAGCGTTTAAATAATATGTAGAACAAAGCTCAAGAAGGAATCAAGCAGAAAATCAATCAAAGATCGAAATTAGTGAAAGGAATAAGAAATCCTTGCTTCAACCTAGTTCTGTGGTTGAAGTCTTAAATGCAATGTATGGATTGGTCAAGCCCAGAGCAAAGTCATTGAACAATCAAGTCACACATGGAAGATCAACAACATAGAAAGAATTAAACAACAAAGAACGAGAACCGTTGGATTGGGAAGATTTATAGATGATATTGATTGAAGATAAATGGCGGAGATTAAAACCACGTATTAGCAGAAGGATGGAGCAGTCTTTGCAAGTGGTCAACGGTATCTCATGTGCCCTAAAAGCTTTAAATGGTATTCTATGATTTCACGCGATTAACCTGAGGGGTTGACACGTAGCATGAGAAAACTACTTTTCTTGCGTACTCTTGATCTAATATTGGTCATGCATGTAATCACATGATATGACATGATCACAGTTAGATTGAGGTAAGGAAATAAATGGTGGAGATTGGCCAGCCTAGTTGGCATGAGTTATTGCGTGATAACCGTCGGATTGAGGAATGAGATCGACAATGAAGATTTAATGTGCTAAAGAGAGCATCGATATATGTGCAAAGGTTTGTGGAATGGAGGAAAGGTAAGGTTTAAGTGTGGTTTATGAAATATTTATATTATATGGGAATTATAATAGAAATAAGCGAGGTTAAGGTAATATGGTTTAATTTGAGTTTTAACTAAAGTCTAAAATCCATGGTATGGTTAATATGCATGGGTAATAAAAATTAGCCAAAGATTATGAAGGTTCCCCTCAAAGGTTTATAAAGGTCCAAACTTTGGATAGTTAAATCAGATGTTTCTTCATAGATCTTATTGAAGGAGCATTAAACCTTGGTTTAAGAAGGTTTTACTAAGCAGGAATATTAAAATTCCTGAGACATAGTGTGACATGCAATTTATTTGCATAATGTGCATCGATGTGGCTTTTGCTACATGACTATAGATGAAACCCTGGGAAATGTAAATCAACCAGGAAATACTATTCTTTCTATGTCCCCTGAGGACAAGGCCTACCTAGAAGAAAAACTGGAGAATGAAAATTGTTCAGGAGACACCATTGTATTGGGATCTCTTGAAAGAGAAATCCATGACAAAGAGGATCTAGAAGGCAAAGCTCCATTGGTAGATACAGTTCCTATTGGAACCCTCCTTAATGATGACATAGTACAAACTATATAGGAACCATAGGAAAATGCAGTCAACCCACCACCGGTTGGAATTCCTTGAATAAAGAATTCCTAGAAGGACAGGCTCAGAAAAATGCTTAAGAAGTATAGAAAACAAAAGAGAATAATTGGACGGCTGAGGCAATGGTTAAAATAAGCTATTAAAGCCAAGAATTTCAAAGTAGATAAAGAAACCATAGGCACACAGATAGAAAATTGTTATGGAAAGGATGTTGAAACCCAAATTGAGGATCTTTTGGTCTATCCAAAGGAAACTTAGAGAGAGCCATGTCTTATAAAATACACTGAAATGCAGACTGAAGACCCCTATTTTTCCTCACAGGAGACCCAAATGGACTACCTTACCATGAATGTTGTTGTTCAAACAGATGCTGAAGAGGACATTCAATTTGGTCATTGCATGATTCAAGAGGCAGTTGAAGCTGTTGTTCAGACCAATCCCATGGAGACCCAAGATGGAGAAACCCAAACAAAAGAGACACCTTCTTATATTCTCCTAGTAAGGGAGGCATTTATTAGTAGACTGCAAAATGAACTACTGAAGGTTCAACAGGAATCAACCCAACACAAGGAGGAGGTAGTGCCCCTATGGATACATGAAGATTTAAAGAAAAAGTTTGAGGCACTTACAGTGACTGAGGATGAGACATTTTCTCAGTACAAGGCTAAACAAAAAAAGTTTGAGAAAGCACGGGACAAATTACAAAAGTCTAAAGAGTAGTTGGAAACTACTACTCTCTTTATTTAGACACCTTGTCATGCAGAGCCCCTGCTACAAATTATGCCTTATTCCCCTTGGAGAGATATCTCTTGTTGAAAGTCAAAGCTGTTAAGGCTGGGAAGTCTGTCGAAATCAAGACTACCCCGGATTTTTTCAAGTGCTTTAGAGAACAAAACGAGCAGGTGTAGTGCCTCCTATGTGAACTGTATATGGACAATTTCTTTCTAGAAGATGATAGAGACAACAACCTTGGCCCTTTTATAGGGGATGTACAAATCTAGGCATTTCTCTCGTTTGCCACTAATCAACTTAAGTGGCCAAGGCTCACAATACTTTTACGAAGTGTGAAGAAGGAATTGGCCTATGGGTGAGAGGGGAACCAACCAAACCTGTGCATCTCTCAGTCAAACAAAAGTAATTCATGAAGTGGGATGGTGTTGTGGGGCAATTGGGGCCATTTCACATGCATATTGTACAAGCTGGAAATGAGTACTTCCAAGAGATTAAGGAGGAAGCCTTGTCTGCAGCGAGAAAAAGGTGGGAGGTATCCAACATTACTATTAGAAATCGAGAACCATTTGGATGCCATAACTTTAAATATGCCTCCTCTCGTTTCTACAATTACAGTAACATGGTCTTAACCATAGGGCTTGAATGGATATGATGTCGATATAGGACTCCAATCATATGGTATCCTCTAGAGAAGTATCACTGTGACTACACCTTGAAGGATCAAGACGTTACCCAGGCTTTTGCTATACTAAAGAAGAAAAAATGGCTTTAGAAATTATGAGGTATATCTTGCATATTCCCTAACTCAGCTAGACATCAACTATTTAATTTCATGAGGACATGCAATGAGGTAAGCTAGGGAGTATGTTGGGTCAGGAAAAAGGTATGTTTTCTCTTCATAAATAGCTTTATTTGGCATTTATCATGACATGATTATCATTGTTTATGGATCAAAGTAAAGGAAATAATAGCTAAAGTTGGGTAAAAGATGTTTGTAATAAATTAGATAAATCTAGCACGAGAAACTAAATTTTTTCTATCTTTATATGTAGAATACGTGAACTGAACAATAGGTGTTCAATTGATAGAACAACATCAATCCGTAAAAGGAAAAAGATAGCATCCGAGGTAGGCAAGGCAATGAGAGACTAGACAGACTGATGTTATTTCATGACAGAATCAGATTATGTATAGCAAAATCCTCAAGATCCCTTGATCCTGATGTTTCGCTTTTATCTATTTATTTTCTAAATGTAATATATAAGGCCGAAAGGCAAAACTACACAGATTTCATAATTTCATAGCTTGTAATTATTCTTTAGAGACATATAATATTTTTATCTCAGTGATTCTATAACTGTATCGCTTATTTTAATGAAGAAATGATCCATACCTATATATTCTAAGTATTTCTTAGCAGAGACTTCTGGTGACTCTTGGCCCAATCAAGAGAAGTTCTACTGCTTTCTTGTGTTATAATTTTTCTATTCAGTCTTTACTGATTGTTACTATTATGTTAATATCATTTTGCTTATTGTGAATATTGACGATTCTTATTCATATTGTTGTTCATTTAGATTCAAACTTAGCTGTGTGATATATTTGAGTAACACTTTGATTGGATTGGTTATGTTAGTTTTGGTAGTAGATTGTTGTTCATTTTGAGTTATGTTATCATAGATCTTAGAGATAGCATTAACCGATTTCCATAATTTTCTTATATAAATAGTTTGTTGTTTAGATATCATTTATCATTATATGCTCGCTTGTTGTTCAATTATGAGTTGTCGTTCAATTGAGATTGGTTGTTCATTTAAGATTTGTCGTTCAATTAGGATTTGTTGTTCAATTTAGATTTGCTATAGATTACCATTGTTGTTCAGTTGTTATAGTTCTCTTTCTTGATTGAGTGAGTTAGTCTTAATTCTATTTGAAGATTGCTGAGAGTGATTCTTTGCACTTACATTCAGATTCATTTGATTTCGAAATAAGTTAAATAGAGTTGTGAATAAGAGTTCTTTCAAGAGTTATTTCCTCCATAGTTATTTCTTTCAGAATTGTTTGGAGTGAGTTGAAGAAATAGTTATTAGTGATTGCAATGATTTATCATTAGATAACGTCTAAATTCACTGCACATATAGTGCTGACACTCTTTAGATAAAAAGACTTACCTTGGGTTGACGATTAATGTAGGAATTAAGATTGTCTGTAAAAAGACATCTTAGTGCACCAACACCAACCAACACCAGGTTAGTAGTGTCTGTTAAGGTCCTATAATTTATAGGATCTCAAGGTGATTAAGCATTTCATAGTTTGTAGGTTTCAAATTGTCCATAGATTTAAATTTTCAATTGATTTCATAAAAAGGAGGAAAAATAAATGAAAAGAGGGTATATGAAAAAAAAAAGATAAAAATAAGAAGAAAAAGAAAGCCCCAAATATTGTTCAAATCATACAATTTAAGCATGATTGAACAAGTTTCAATTCATGCTAATAGGTTAGAAAATAAAGAGTTTCCAAACAGTTAAATCTTGGCAAATCAGTAGCTAGATAGAAATGGAATTTGGTCCAACTTTTTAATCTGGACCAAACAGGAGAAATAAGTGATAGACTAGGTTAGATCTTAAAAGAAAAGAGATGAAAAAGAAAAAAACAATGAAAGAACAAAAAATGCTAGGATAGAGAATAAGGGTAGGTAGAATCAGAGAATATAGAAGGGGTATTAAAGGACGTTCTTAACAATTGGAAGACATTTCCTAAGGTTTGAAGAAAATTTGATCTTTTTAAGGTCATATAGCAAAATTTGTAAGGAAAAGGGGCTTATGACACATTAATAAGCACCCCCACTTAAACCTTATTTAGTTTCCATTTCATATCCCTATAGTTTGCCCCCATTCATAACCCGACCCCACCACACACTCACCCATCAAGTCATCATTAACCAACCCACCATATTTCCCCTCATCTCCACTCACTCCGCTTGATCAAATGGCCCACATCTCTTTTTTCTTCCCCCTAAACATTCGAAAATTAATCCAAGGGGGGTCTGAATTCAGAAAGATTTTCTACCTTATGTGTCATGCTCTTGTGAGTTCACACCCCCCTCTTATACTGCCTACCGCTCCGCAGGCCCCCTGAAAAGTTGTATCCAGCATCGTGCAAACCACTCACCCAAGTGATCGTTGAACACTTGCCACCTCACTGTGTGAAATCATCCCATCCAGCCAATCATTCCCATTCCTGTTTTTGAGCTATAAATGAGGTTGGGTCGTTAATCAATGGACCCACACCAAATTAAGCCAATCCAATGGCCTGATTTCAACTCATAAAACAACTAAATTTTCATTGAGTTCAAACTTTAAACGTTATTGTTCACCTGCAGGAGCTTCCTCCCACTCCTTTCATATATTGCAAAGAACGAAAAGCAGAGTAAGATAACAAAAACATAGTCTGGGATTAGTAATTTTCAAGCAGTAATCATCAATTCCTATTCTTGAATCCCATTTCTGTTCAAATCCCTTTCTTTCTCCCTCACTAAAATTCCCACTTCTTTCATCCTTTCCTATTACAGAATAGAAAACAATGGCACCTAAGAAGAAAGAACCATAAATCTTCAACCCAATGGTGCACCCACCACTGGATTTAGATCATTTAGAATTGGCTGACGAGGATTTCAAGATCATGAAACCCTCTCAGAATTTTATCTGTTTAATGTATATTGCTAGTGGGAGGACAAATTCATGAAGGAAATGGATGACATAGGCCCATGGGACACCAACCTTACATTCTATATCTTCCCTAAACCATAGAGTTGTCCAGAACTGATCAAGAAGTGCCATTCATGTTAAAACCCACAACAAAGATAGTGATGGCCCCAACACGACATATTTTATAACAATTGATGCTCAATCAATCATGCAGATGATGCAGGCCCCAATTATTGATGGATTTGTTCCTTTTTCAAATGAAGTTTTGATTGAAATGTACCAAAATCTTGATTTATCCAAAATAGATAAAACATTAGAGCTTTCCTTTGCCAAGAACACACCTCTGCCAGGAAAAACCCTCCTTATTCCTCCTCTATTTTCCCTAACAAAACTAGACATATTGCCTCAGTTCTTTACTTCCTACTTGGCTATTATTCTGATCAATGGTTGGATGAAGCTATTATAGCTTTCTTATCTATCCTCCCCACTAAATATAAGTCCTCAATCATTTTCAACTTCAACCAACTTCTAACAGATCTAATTCATGAACAACTTGTCAACTTTTTCACAGAAGAATTTTTTCATTATTCCTTAGTGTTGGTTTACATGTTTGTGTATTTTCAAGCAAACAGGTTTTGACTTTCATTAAGAAAAATTAATGATGAAGGTAAGCCTCAATCATTGATATTTTGGACAAGCTTGGTTATGCAAGATCAAAAGGATTTCAGTTACAAGACATTTGTGGAAATGTTTGTACACCTAGCAATGAGCCTCCTCAATTGAACTGTAGAACCAACGATAACTGAAGACATAAAAATAATTATGCAATTATTTGATCAAGCCAGCACTAGTGATTGGTACTTGTATCAAAACAACACTAAAATAAGAGTGGCTGGTTGTGAATTGGCTCCCTACAAGCTTCCAAAGTTCCTCCCCATGAGGATCTTTGCATTAGAGTATATTATATAGATGATCAATGCAGATGAGATGCATTTTTTAGAAACCAAGAAGAAATCCCAATTCAGGATTAAGTCCCAAATTGCTCCCTTCATTTGCTATAGCAGAGCTACAGGTGAGGAGGTAGATAGAATACTAATAGAGATGAATTTCACCCATAGCTTCACTTGGTCTTATGACCTTTGGGGTATTATTTCTAAGAAGAGGGTGCAAAATAAATCCACAACCTACATCCTGTTATGAAACTAGCTCAAGTAAAGATAGAAAAGATAGATCAACGCCTTAGAATTCAGCCTCTTCGAGGGGGAAACCTCCTTTACATTACATAAATGAACAATTCTTGGATGATACAAATGAAAAGACCTCCTTTCTATATATAGGAGTCTAAGGGGTCATAACATAATCAAAGCCTACATAACAATAATAATGTAAGTGTTGGAATTATGTTTTTGGTGAGGTTATATGTTACAGATGTTGTACTTGATGGCAACACCCATGGAAAGGCTCTCAATATGATGAAAATTAAGAAGGTACGCAGGAGATCTGTTCAGAAGATGCGTACCCGCAGGTATGCCGTGCAGGGACCGCGTCCAGACATGCAGGTTACCCATTCATGAGGTGCGTACCCCAGTGCACACTCTTCAAGGCAGTAAAGCGCGCACACGTGGGGTTACTTATGTTTAACCCTTGGTATTTAGCCGACGGTATTGTGTTATTATGGTTTTGGCCCGTGGTATTGTTTTATTTTATTATTATTATTGAGCCCCATGATCCATGATTTGAGGAAGAGCTTGCCTATATAAAGCAAAGGAGATCATTTGGCTTGAGTATGCTTTTGGGTTGAATATCTTAAGATCTGAAATGTTGGGTTATTGTTTCAAAAGCTTGATCTATATGAAAGTGAAGTGGAAAGCGAATCCGTAAAGGGTGATCTCCCGAGCGCTTGATCAGATCTAGGCATCCGTCTAACTGTAGCACACTGGTGATCTGTAAAGTCAGCCCTAATCTGATGTACGCAGGTGTTTAACGGTGCCTCTACGTAGGTATGCAGAGCAGAAGAAGGATAAGTGCGTGGATACGCAGGGGTGACAAAGGCGCAGTGCGTGGGTACGCAGAGGCGACGAAGGAGCAGTGCGTGGGTACGCAGAGCGACGAAGGTTCAGATGCGTACGCACAGAAACAGTACGCGACGCGATAGTGTCTTTGGGTGCGTGTCTTCAGTGAAGTATGTGGCGCGATAGTGTAATTGGGTGCATACTGTACGTAGCACAGTAGAAGAAGCAGTGCGTGGTCACGCAGTGCAGTAGAAGGAGCTCTGCGGGTATACGCAGAGAAGCTGAGGGTGAAGTACGTAGCGACGCAGGCCAGTGAAAAGAAAATTGCGTATCTAACTTAAGATCTTCTGTTGACTGAATTTTTCTGTTGATAAGGTGTTCTAGGTTCAATTCTGTTATTTTGATCTGGTTACTGCAGCTGATTGTAATTTATATGTACTTGATGATCATTTGATGTATATGGATCCAGTTTGAAAATTTATGAAAAGTGGTCCTTGTAAAGAAGCAGGGGGTTGTAGCTCCCTTCCAGGAGAGACTGGAAAACGAGAAAGAGTAGTAGCTCTCTGCAGGTTGCAGCCTGCGTACTGGTAAAGGACTGCACCAGTACAAGACCATTGTAAAAGGAGTTTCTAATTTGAAAGAAGATAGAGACATATTGCAGCAGGTGGTTTTCACCCACATTGGGTTTCCACCTTATATCTTGTGTTCTTTGATGTGACTGTCTGTTTTTCTTGTTCATGCTCATTATTTTATAGTGCTGATATGCAAAAATAATTCAAAGTGAAAATAAGGAAGATTTGGTAAAAGGACTAGATAATACTGATTCACCCCCCTCTCAGTATTATTTTCAACAATTGGTATCAGAGCAGGTCCTTCTAAAGAAGCTTGATCGCTTGAAGGAAGATCTTTCATCATGAGCAACTACGAGAGGGAAGCATCTATCAGGCCACCGGTTTTTGATGGGACAAACTTCAATTATTGGAAGGTAAGAGTTACTCCCTATCTTCAATCTCTTGGTACAGAAGTTTGGAACATCGTAGAAACAGGCTATGCTTTTCCTTCAACTACTCCTACAGATGCAGACGAGAAAAGAAGTATGAAACAAATGCAAAAGCAGTCAGTACCCTATTAGGATGTATATCCCAATCAGAATTCATGAAGGTAATGCACTATAAATCCGCAAAAGAGATATGGGACAAAATTCTGTCACGAGCTATAAGGGAGATGAACAGGTAAAGCGTGCTAAACTTCAAACTCTCAGGATTCAGTATGAGAATCTTAGGATGTATAATGATGAAAGTGTGCTAACTACTTTCTTCGGGTAGATGAGATTGTTAATTGCATGAAAAATTTGGGTGAAGAAATAAAAGAGGCTATTGTGGTTGAAAAGGTTCTAAGGTCACTGTCCCCCAAGTTTGAATCTAAAGTATCTGCAATTGAAGAAAAGGAAAATCTACGAATTCTTACTATGTCTCAGCTACATGGAATTCTAACTGCTTATGAAATGAGAAAGAGAGGTCCATCAGATAGAAGAGAAGCTGCTTTCAAGACATCAGGCAAAGGAGATTATTATGAAGCAAGCCACTTTCCAGAAGAAGAGGAAGAAGAATCAAACTTTGTCAGAAATCTTCAAAGGGGTTCTGGAAGGTTCAGAGGTAAGTTACCTTTTAAATTCTTTGCTTGTGGAAGAGTAGGTCATTATGCTGCAAAATGTCCTTATAAGGATAAAGGAAAGGAACCTGCTAGATGGAACAAGAAACAGAGTGCAAGTAAGAAAAGCTACTAAACTCATGAAGACAGGGATGGTCTATCAAACAGTGATGAAGATGAACGAGGTAATGAAAATAAACTGTTAATGGCATTTGAAGATGATGATTATATGGATGCTATAGATGTGGATAACTTTCTGAAGAAATCACAAAACTCAAGAGATGTATAGAAGAAAAGAATATGATCATTGACACTCTACAATTTCAAATTGATGAAAAGGAAAAACATCTTGAAAAATTAGAAGGTGAAATTGTTGCTCTTAGAAAAGAGATTGAGAAAACAAAAGCTATTAATCTTAAGTTTGTCAAAGGACCTGAAACTTTGGATGAGATTATCAATGTACAACGTTCTCCTCTAAACAGAACAGGTCTGGGCTATAATGGAGAAACTTCTCAAGCATCCACTTCAAAAAGTTATCTTGATGCAGCAAAAAGGAGTGAGCAAAAACACAATGGAGACTATCAGGTAAAGCAGGGACAAATTGAAAACAAAGGCTATCAGGGGCAATCTGTTTTAAGAGTGTGAACAAAAGCTACAACAGCCACAGGTAAAATCTTCTCAATTTGGCTCAAGAATAGATGACAAGAGAAATTACAATCAATTGGCTGGTAGATTCGATAACCGCAGAAGTTTCTTCAATGGACAATGCTTTTCTTGCCATAACTTTGGTCACAAAGCAGCTCAATGTGTTCCATATAAAACAATCATGACTAGAGAAGCTCAAAAACAAAGGAGTGTGACTGGGATTTCAA
>APFE031262528.1:60023-133914 GCA_000404065.3 Pinus taeda
TAAGGGCACAATAATAACAATAGTGGGCTTCTATGGGGCACAATGGTAACAATATGGGCACTACATGGGTACATCAATATAATAAGTGGGTTGTACTAATAACAATAAGGGGTTGCACTAGTAGTATAGGGGCCTAACACATCCACACTCAAAGACCTGAAATCAAAAAATACATGAACCAAACGGAGTGGATGCCAGATACATTACAAGAGGCCGAGTACTAATAATAAGTGGGTTGTACTAATAACAATACGGGGTTTCACTAGTAGTATAGGGGCCTAACACATCCACACTCAAAGACCTGAAATCAAAAAATACATGAACCAAACAGATTGGATGCCAGATACATTACAAGAGGCCGAGGAGCAAGTAATCTCCTCATCCAGTGCATAAACCCCAAGGCCACAGGAGAAACAAACTACTGAAGAAAGGTATGAAAAGGGAAAATATCCAGAGCAAGGAATAACAATGAATAAATCTAGAGAAGAGAAGTCATTAGGAACTGATATTTCCATAAAAGAGTTCAGATTGAAGTATAGAAAGAAAGCCAGAAAACAACACATGGATATAGATAAAGGATCGCCACCACAAACAGTGATCAAAATAATTGATATTCCAAATTCCTCACCAACTAGAGAACAATCATTTCCTTCTATACCAACTTCAGAAAGACAAAAAATTCTCCAAGTGTCCTCATTTACAAAGGTGAGTAAAGAGAAAGAAGAAACTGTATTTGATACCTTCAGGGAAATCAAAATTAGGAATGAAATACTCAAGAAGAGCACTTATGCTCAGTTTTGGAAGCAGAGTGTAACTGCACCAAGGTAGACTTCTCTCTACTTTTGACTCAGAGAAGGGATATATGCATATGGCATTTTTGGAGGCACAAACATCAGAGCTTAAAACTCCAGTAGACTACAAGTAGACTTCATTTGAGTTTGATGTCAAAATGTGCATCCAATTGATCAGCTAGAGATGCACAAGCAAAGAAAAAATATATCATTAAATTTGGAATTAAATAGTGAATCTAGAATTTCAAAATAACAAAAAATTCCAATTCTAGTGATGTCCTTGTAATAAAAAATTTCCAAATTTAATGAAATATGTGTTAAACACGTGAAATGATTTCATCTACTTTGACCAGAACTTCCATGAATTTGTTCAAAATGTAGGTAGCTCTTTCAAATGCTCAGTCTCAGTTGAAGATGGAGAGAATTTCATCATTATCAAAGGACACAAAGATTAATTCTTTGGAAGACTTAATAAAAAAAATTGGGTATGACCCCTCAGATACCAAGGCAGCCGAAGAAGTGATAAAGAAGAAAGAGCTAGAAATCGTAGCTCTGAAGAAGTAGCTCAAGATACCTACTACAAATGACCCACTTACCAAGGAAATAGAGGAAACAGAGAGCATAAAAGCTGACATGATGAAACTTATAGTAGAACAGTCCATCCAAATCAAATAAATGGAGACAAATATGGAAAATATGGTGTAGGAAAAAGAAAAAGAAACATAGATGGCTATCACCACAATGGAGACCCTTCCTATAACTACCCTCCCAATAACTACTCCAACAAGTACAACAACATGAGTAGGAATTAGTAAAAAATAGTTGGCAAGATCTATGGAGGGTATGAATCTACAAAATGAAGAAATTAAAAGGCTAGAATAACAAGTTAGTGTGCTACAAGATCAAATTAAAAGGGCTGAAGATAAAAACCTGGTAGAGATGCAGAGAGCAGAGGCATTGATTGAGAAGCTTCATAAGTCAGAAAAAGAATCCTCCATTGGGAATACTCTAGGGAGGGTTAAGGAAATCATTTGGCACAATATCATAGATCGAATGAATGAAATTTGGTTGAGAATCCAAATTATTTTTTAGTAGAAAGAGTTTCTAGAGAAAGCTAAAGAAGCCATTTCAGCTACCAACACAGAGTTGGGAGATATGCCAGAGACAACAAACAGAATTATCAAGTTCCTGAATGCAAGAAACAAATATGAGTTGGAAGACTTGGGAGTGGCAGATAGGATAAAGACCATACTACAAGTCAAGAAGGTGCTGACAAAGAAGAGTTTAAATGTGCAGTTGAAGGAAAAGTGCCAAGTTCTAGAGTTGACCGCTAACATATTTTTCAATAGAATGCATCCTCTACACCAAAAGGGTCTTCTCTCTCTGTTTGTTATAAATGAATAACTCATGCACATAGGGGATTATGTCCAAAAGCTTCAAGGCATAGCTACAGATGCTGCAAATCTGTCAAACATCAAAGGTAGCATAATAGGAAAATATTTACTAGAAGCAGTCAACAATTAGATTTACATCCAAGATGAGCTAAATCATGTATTTTTGGTCAAGCCATAATTTTACAAATACACTAATGCTGATGAGGTGTACCGAAGGTTAATCAAAATTAAGCACCCTGAAGGGGAAGCGTGGAGTGACTTGTGTGACTACCAAGAAGAACGAGACAAGGATGACTAGAGTAGTCATACAACCAACTAAAACAGCAAAACCACTCCAGTCTAACTAACACTTCAAGAAACAACATTCCAGAAAAGAAGGGACACATGTCCCAGTCTTCTCAACGTGGCTACTCCTTAGCTACAATAGTCAATTTTTCCTTCATTGTAATAAATAATAGATTGACAAGTGTACAAGGCAAATCATTGTAGTTTTTGTTTAAATACTCCATGCATTGGGAGTATTAGGGGTTCGACCCTAGTCATCTAAACTATTTTTCTATTTTGAGCATTGTAATTTCAAGCTGGAGCATCAATAAAAGGCCAGTTTACAGGATACTTGATTTTTTTTTACCTGTTGATGTTTTTCTCTCTATGTTTAGTGTATTTCAGTTTACTTATCCATGCCTTTTCACTTCTCATTGTAAAATAGAAATTATAGTTTAAGATATGTTGTTGGAGAACCTTACTACTATGTGTATTTACAATCTCTGTATTTTCTTCTGAAGTAAGATTACAAAATACTTAAATGCTTTGTAATCCTAACGGATATCATTATTTGTCATTCCATTTATCATTCTGCTTTAAAAGATCTAGTGAGGACAGTTAGCTTGCCATGTAAACGATATGTAAAATTGATGTTGCCACCGGGCCTGTGACTCCATTTCCCAATGGAAAATGTTTAAATATGATCTTTCTACAACCAAATAAACAAACAAATAAACAATATTTTTATTCTTAATATCTAGCATAAAATATTCCAGCACTAAAAACAAAGTTAAAACATAATTGTATAGAGAGAGCCTTCTCTGAGTCCATGAAGGCTAGGTCATGCACTCATAAGTGGTTTGATGTATCTTTTGTGACTTTTTTCTTGCCAATATTCAAAATCATTGAGTGATAACATAGTGGCAACCATACTGGGGGAACATTGAAAAAATATCCTTTCATTCGAATTCAGAGTACCCACTTAAATAGCTTTGTATAATATTATAATTCCTAAGATTGGTTATCTTTTGTTTTTTAATCTTGAGTTTGTCTGTGTGTTAGATCTGAACACTGGCTCCTAAAAGAATATCTACTAGATCTCATCTAGATCCCAACCCTCCTACCATAGTAGATAATCTTGAAAAGATCCTAAAGAAAACTCCTAGAACTGAAAGTCAGACAAGTAGTAGATTTCTTCACAGAGCCAACTCACTTCCTAAAAACTTTATCACCTTCCAAGATATCCAGTTTCATTTACATTTTAAACAAGGTTTATTCAGGACTAAATCAAAGAATTGGAAAGACCATATTATCCTTGATCTGTCAAATCTTACCTAAGAGCCTAGTAAGAGAACTTTCCTCATATATTGAATCATATCTTCAACTCTTACTACATTTGGACACGCTACAAGATCTAGTGACAAACCTCACCTCAGAAATTGATGATGCTAACCTTTGACAATCAGTAGAATTAAGTTCTTTAAACCTTGCAGCTTCCTCCTTCACATCTCCACCTGCATATATTCAGTCACCAAGTCCTACTTCCTCCATAATTCCCACCCCTTCTTTCATCCTTCAACATAAGGTTGCTCAGATTCCCATACTCTCATTCCTACCTAGCACTAGTCTAACTCCATCCACTGTTCAACTTCCTTCAAGTGGCCCTCCACCACCACCACCAATCATGCCTACCAGATATGCTCCTCTGGTGCTACTTGCAGCACTGGCCAATATTCCACAAGACTATCAATGCAAAGTTGTATTATTTGATGATATTGGTCTATTAATAGACCAACAAAATGTAGATAAAAGGAATGATTGTTTTGATTTGCAAGAGGTGGATGAAGAAAGCATTAACCTTAGAATTTTTTCCCAAAGTCTAGGAGGAGAAGTTAGGAAGTGGTTCAAATCTTTACCTGCAAATAGTATAACCAATCTCCTTACATTTCACCAAACTTTTCTCAATAGGTGTAAAGTAAAAAAGAACCCTCTCTAGATTTTATCTGAATATGAAAATATCAATAGGGAAGTAGGGGAAAGTGTTCAAGATTATTGCATTAGATTCAACAAGACATATAATGCAATTCCTGTCAATCTCAAACCACCTCAGGATTTAGCCTTAATTAAATTCCTAGATGCTTTTGATGCAAATATGTCATACCAGCTTAGGGAAAGAAATTATCCAACATTAGAAGCAATGGAAAGAGATGTTGTGAGTGTAGAGGCCAATTTACAAGCTAAAAGAGCTAGGATGAGAACTGAAAGACAAGCGACTTTTAGAGAAGCATCCACTTCTACAGCAGAAGCCAAGATTGATTCTCTGGTAAGGACTATGGAAAGAATTATGGAAAGGATAAATATCAATGAAAACACACCTGCTCAACAGAACTGAAATCCAAATCCTGGAATAAATCCTCAACATAATAGGCAAAGAGGCCCATATCAAAACAATTAGGCCTCCATTTCAAGAAAATTATGCAGAGGAAGGTAGGGAGGTGATAGAATAAGTTGAGGAAAATCAGGTAAATTTGATGGGAACTAATGAAGATGATTCTGTTTTTCTTATACAAGAAGAACAAGAATTAATTTTATTGACTCAAATAGAATCGGAATCTAAAGAATCTGATGATTATAAACATGGTTTTGAAAATTCTATATTAGAAGTCCATATACAATATAATCTTAGAAGCAATAAAAATAATGATAACTCCAACAAAAAAGATCTAAACAATTTTGGAAAGAAAAATTTAGAATTTGATCCTAAGAAAACAACTGAAAGCTCAAAGAGAAATGACAACAATGCAGAAAAGAGAAATACATAAAATATTACAAAGAAAATGATTGGTGACTCAACAAAAGATGTCCAAATTGAAATGCCTACTACAAGTAAACAAGCTGAACCAATAATAAGGACCATAGCTGATAAAACGGATTTCTAAAACTTGCTAAAAAGTCAAGCAACCTTAAGTATTGAGAATGAAATTACAAAAATCAAGATCTCTATTCCTCTTACTGAATTAGTGAGCAAGAATGTTTATAGGTCTCAAGTTTTAAAGGCACTCAATGTAGGAGAAAACACAAATACAGTGAATTTAAGTGATGACTAGTCTGAACTCTTATTCGGACCATAGGTGGATGGCAAGCCTCAAGAAGGAAGTGTTCTTCCATTTTATGTCAGTCTTAGTATTCATTATAATATCCTTCATAATGTCGTGTTAGACTCAAGTGCATCACCTAATCTCATGCCAAAAATTGTTATGGAGAAACTGGATTGGAAATCACTAGACCATATAAAGATCTGTATTCTTTTGACTCTAGCAAGGTTAGATGTCTAGGTATAATTAAGGACCTTTGTGTCACACTAGCCGAGATACGACCCAAAAGTTTAGTGATGGACATTGTAGTAGCAAATATTCCTCCTAGGTATGGTATGTTGTTATTACGGTCTTGGGGGACTAAGTTGCAGGGAACACTTCAAATCGATATGACATATGCCACAATACCAATATTTGGTCAATCAAGGAGACTATATACAGAAAAATTAATGAAGTAGATGGTGAGTAGTCAAGAAAGGCCAGGCAATTATCTCCTGAAAGGCCAGGCAATTATCTCCTCTACTCATTCGACACTGATCTTGATTCCTTCATTTTTTATAATGATAATACCGAAGACATAGATACTCAAGTGAAATAGGCAAAAAAGGAATCTGATGAAAAACATAACATTCAAGTACCCATTATGTAGAAAAACTCTGAAACAAAACCTATGTGGAATATGACATTCAATGGCTCATGTGGTAAAACAAGATTAGGGGTAGGTATCTGGTTATATAATCCGATAACTAATCAGGCTCAAGGTTACTCTTATAAACTGAATTTTCTCTATACAAATAACATAGCAGAATATCAGGAATTATTATTAGGCTTAAAGTTTTTTAAAAAGATAGGTGCCAAAAGGATTTCTATCCAAGGAGACTCTAAGCTTATCATTAGACAAAAGAAAGGACAACACTTGGCTAAACACCCCAGATTGAGAGAATATTGAAATGTTGTTATTGATTTCCTAAAAACATTTGAAGAGTATGACCTTGCTGTTATCCCTAGGCTCCAGAATGCTTTGGTCAATGGACTAGATTTTTCAGCCAACACTTGCAAATTACTCCATCCAAGAAAAAAATACACAGTTGAAGTAAAGCATCACCCTGCAGTACCTGAGAACATGAGATACTAGCAAGCTTTTTGAATGACAAACATATTGAAAACTTTTTGCAATCAAAAGATGAATTTGGAGACTACATCATAGATTTGGAAAGTGATAGACAATCAAACTATTGTTCATAGTGATTCAGAACAAACTGTTGGTTTTGAGGAGAAATTTTCTGTGAATAAAATTGTACAAAAAACTGAAATACATAAGGACCCAGAAAAAGAAGAATTTAAAGTATTGCAACTTAAAGATAATGTTCTCCCTAGAGGACTCGATCCTTTAGAAGAACTATTTGATTTTAATGTTGTTGCAAGAAAACCAAAAAATAGAACCCACAGTGACAAACATAGAAGAATGCAATATAGGTAGTGAATTGAACCCCAAAATCATAAAATTGTCAAAATCACTACCCCTCATGGCCAAAAGAAAATATATAACTCTATTCAAAGAATTCATAGATGTGTTTACTTGGAGTTATGAAGATTTGAAAGCTTATGATACTAGCATTATACAACACAAAATTTCTCTCAAAGAAGATCAAAAGCCATTTAAATAGAAGCTATGCAGGAAAAACCATATTTTAATGGCTTTGGTTGAAAAAGAAATCAAGAAGATTTATGATGCTAAGATCATAGTCACGATAAGATATTCTAAATGGCTATCCAACATAGTGCCTACAAGAAATAAAAGTGGTGAAATACGATTGTGCATTGACTTTAGACATTTAAACAAGGTATCTCTCAAGGAAAACTATCCCTTACCAAAGATGGATCATATATTGCAAAGGGTAGTGGGTACTAGTAGGATTTCCTTGTTAGATGGTTTCTTAGGATACAATCAAGTCTTAGTACAACCTGATGATCAAGATAAAACTGCTTTCACTATCCCTTGGGGAACTTTCATGTATGTTAAAATACCTTTTGGATTAATGAATGAAATTCCCACTTTTGGGAGAGCAATGGACATTGCTTTATTAGAAGAGATTGGATATTTCATTGTAATTTATCTTGATGACATCACAAATTTTTCAAAAATTGATGAAGAATACTTAGCGCATCTAAGAAAGGTATTTGAAAAGTGCAGAAAGTTTGGTATTTCACTTAATCCTAAAAAATCAAATTTTGGCCTTGAAGAAGGAAATATTTTGGGCCATATCATATCCAAAGATGGAATCAGGATTGACCCTATTAGGATTGAAGGCATCCTAAAAATTAGTCATCCAAGAAACATGAAAGAATTTCAGTCCTTTATTGGAAAAATCAATTTTGTGAGAAGATTTATACCAAATCTAGCAGAATTACTCAAATATAACAAACATGCTTAGAAAGGATACATAAATCAAATGGAATGTGGAAGATAAGCAATCTTTTGACCTAGTTAAACACACATTAACACAAGCTCCAGTTTTAATCAACCCAAATTTCACCAAGGATTTCATAATATTTTCTTTTGCATCTGAACATCCTATTGCTGCTGTGTTATTACAAAAAAACAATGATGGACATGAACAACCAATAACATTCTTTAGCAAAGCTCTAAGAGATGCTTATTTGAAGTACAATATCATGGAAAAAGAAGAATTTTCTTTAGTCAAAGCAATCAAAGATTTTAGGGTTTTGTTTTACATTCTCATATCATTCCTTATGTGCCCAATATAGTGGTTAAAGGCATTCTCACTCAAAATGGACCATATGTGAAGAGAAGCAAATGGATAGCTGTGATATTGGAATATGATATAGAAATCAAGCCCACCAAGTTGTTCAAAGGACAGGGATTAGACAAATTAATGGCTGAATCAAATTTCAATGCTTTAGACATCAACATGGTGTTTTCTTTGGGTGATCTTGAGGAACTAGCGACTCCACCCATAAATGAGACCTATTTAAATTCTCCCTAGTATGCAGACCTTTTATATGTTCTTTTCAATTTAAATGCTCCTCTTGGATTATCCCAAACAAAAGCTAGATTTTTCAAATTGAAAGCTGTCAAATTTTGTATTGTTGGCGGTATATTGTATTGGAAAGATGCTAGAGGTGTTTTACTCAAATGCTTGTTAGAGGATGATGATGAAAACGTTATGCAGGAATTCCATGAAGGTGATTGTGGAGGCCATATTTATTGGAAGATAACTGCAAATAAAATCCTTAGAGTTGGTTATTATTGGCCTAAACTACTCCCAAACATCCATAAGATGGTAACCACTTGCCACAAATTCTAACTTTTTGAAGGAAAGAGAAAGTTATTACCCCTGCCTTTAAAACCCATCTCTGTCGAGAGCCCTTTCTAGCAATAGGGACTGGATTTCATTGGTGAAATTCATCCTCCATACTCTGCCCAACATAAATGGATCCTAACTACCACTGATTATTTTACTGAATGGATAGAAGCCATTCCTTTAAGAGATTTTACTCATTCTGTCATAATAAAGTTCCTAGAAACCAATATCCTTTCTAGACTTGGTTGTCCTAGGAAACTGATCACTGATAATGTTGCAACTTTCAAGTCAAAAAGATGGTGGATTTTTGTCACAAATACAATATCTCTTTGGGACATTCAACATCTTATTACCCTCAAGGTAATGGGTTAGATGAATCTTCTAATAAAATTTTGGTGAACATTATTAAGAAGATATTAGAGGACAATAAGAAGTCATGGCACAACAAATTGGTCTATGCATTATGGTTTTACGAATTGACTACAAAGAAATCAATTAGCATGTCCCCATTCTAGTTGGTTTATGGTATAGATGTAGTATTTCCTACTTCCATGGGAGTACCAGTTATGAAGATGATCCAGGAGATACAAAGTGAACCTAATGATATCCAAAGGAGGATATATCAAACCATTCTATTAGAGAAATCCAGAGAAGAATTTTACAACATAACTTAGGTTGTCCAAGAAAATATAAAGAATTTTTTTGACAAAAGAACTAAGGATAATGATTTCAACATGGGGGACAAAGTGTTAAAGTGGGACTCAAGAAGAGAAGACAAAGGAAAACATGGTAAATTTGAGAATATTTGGAAGGGTTCATATATCATTTCAACTTTTCAAGGAAATAATGCATTTTTTCTCAAAGAATTAGATGGAACATAATTATTAGGAGGCCATGTCAATGGCAAGATGCTGAAACAATATTTCTCATTAGCACTTAAATCTCTTCACCCCATTGTAAATATCACAAGTTCCATTTTTTTTATTAGTTTATTTGATAAAAGAAATCAGATTGAAGACAAAATAGATTTGAAAGACTCAAGGCTATTGATCATGTGTTCTTGACACTTCAAGCTGAGAAGGGTCCTATAATTTATAGGATCTCAAGGTGATTAAGCATTTCATAGTTTGCAAGTTTCAAATTGTCCATAGATTTCAATTTTCAATTAATTTCATAAAAAAGGAGGAAAAGTAAATGAAAAAAGGGTATATAAAAAAGAGAGAGAGAGAAAATAAGGAGAAAAAGAAAGCCCCAAAGATTGTTCAAATCATGCAGTTTAAGCATGATTGAACAAATTTCAATTCATGTTGATAGGTTAGAAAATAAAGAGTTTCCAAACAGTTAAATCTTGGAAAATCAGTAGCTAGGTAGAAATGGAATTTGGTCCAACTATTTAATCTGGACCAAACAGGAGAAATAAGTGATAGAATAGATTATATCTTAAAATAAAAGAGACGAAAAAGAAAAAAACAATGAAAGAACAAAAAATGCTAGGATAGAGAATAAGGGTAGGTATAATCAAAGAATAAATAAGGGGTATCGAAGGGCCTTCTTAAAAATTGGAAGACATTTCCTAAGGTTCAAAGAAAATTCAATCTTTCTATGGTCAGATAGCAAAATTTGTCAGGAAAAGGGGCTTATGACACATTGATAATCATCCCACCTTTAAACCTTATTTATTTTCCCTTTCATATTCCTATAATCTACCCCCATTCATAACCCGACCCCACCACACACTCACCCATCACGTCATTGTTAACCAACCCACCATATTTCCCCTCATCTCCGCTCACTCCACCCAATTGAATGGCTCATGTCTCTTTTCGGCCCCCCTCACCATCCGAAATATAGGGGGGGCTCAAATTCAGCAGTTTACACTACCTTACATGTTGTGCTCTCATGATTTCATACCCCCCTCTTATATCGCCTACCGCTCCGTAGGCCCCCCAAAAAGTTGTATCCGGTATAGTCCAAACCACTCACCCAAGCAACCATTGAACAATTGCCACCTCACCATGCCAAACCATCCCATCCATCTAATCATTCCCATTCTCGTTGTTGAGCCATAAATGAGTCAGGCCATTAGCTAATGGACCTGCGCCAAATTAAGCCAATCCAACGGCCTGATTTCAAATCATAAAACCACCAAATTTGCATTGAGTTCAAACTTTAATCATTATTGTTCACTTGCAAGCACTTCCTCCCACTCCATTCACCTATTGTAGAGAATGCAAAGCAGAGAAAGAGAACAACAACACAGTCCACGATTACTAATTTTCAAGCAGTAATCATCAATTCCTATTCTTGAATCCCATTTATGTTCAAATCCTTTCTTTATCCCTCACTAAAAATCCCACTTATTTCATCCTTTTCTATTACAGAGTAGACAACAATGGAACCTAAGTAGAAAGAACCAGAAATCTTCAACCCAATGGTGCATCCATTGCTAGATTTAGATAATTTACCATTGCCTGAAATGGATTTCAAGATCCATGAAACCCTCTCAAAATTTGATTTGTTTAATGTATATTGGTGGCGGGAAGACAGATTCATGGAGGAAATGGATGACCTAGGCTTGTGGGACACCAAATTGCATATCCACCTCTGGGATACTAATGATACGTTCCATATATAATGAATTTGATTCTAATGGGGGTGACAACAAAGGAAAATGGTGGACAACGAGGGCCATTTACTCCCCAACCCACACATTGAGTGCATTGATGAAGTGTGCCTTGGAAGCCCTTTAGCACTGGCGACAAGAGATGCTTCTAGAAACCCTAGGCATTACAAGAGCTAATTGTGACCCTTCAAAACAATGTTTTCTATGCATGGTAATGAGATTTAGGGTGGTACATAGAACTGTTACTTCAAGTGCGTAGGGTGGATTTCTGCCTTCAACATCCTTGTCCCTTCAATCTGTGATGAGAAGAAGAGGAATTACACTTGGCTTGGGAGTTAATGATCTTGTATTTGAGGGCATCAAAAGTGGAAAGCCTTGGGAACCAAGCTCGTGGTCGTGTGTGGTATCTTCAAGCACAACCCTTGAGGCTTGATGGGGGAGGCAACGCTTGGGCTAGGCGACCAAGGTGCCTTTGCTAGAACCGTTATCCTTTTCCAATTTTTGGGTAACTTTCCACCTTTTAGTTGTCATTTTGTTTCACAATTTCTCTGTCAGACAGTCTATTGGTTCTCTTGTCAAAGTAGTAGTGTGCCTCTTGGCTATTACATTTGTCTTTGCTGAAGGCTTTAATAACAGAGGGCTAAAAAATTCTCATGCAGTGTGGCCAAAGTTTACGAGTAACCCTTTTAGAATTTGCAACTCTCATGCTATATTTTTCATTGAGTCTTCCCATTTGTTTTTGAATTGTGCTCTTCCATCTGGGCGGGGTTTCATTCGCACAAAGTTTTGGGTGGTCTAGATTAACATATATTAAGCTTTACTAGAAGCAATCAACAATCAGATTTACATCCAACATGAGCTAAAGCATGTATTTTTGGGCAAGCCATCATTTGCTAAATACACTGATGTTGATGAGTTGTACCGAAGGTTAATCAAAATTAAGATCCATGAAGGGGAAGCGTGGAGTGATGTATGTGACTACCAAGAAGAACGAGACAAGGATGACTAGAGTATTCATACAAGTTTGAGTCAACACCAGCCACGTCAGCAAAACCACTCCAGTCTAACTAACACTTCAGGCAACAACATTCCTGAAAAGGAGGGACACTTGTCTCAGTCTTCTCAGCGTGGCTACTGCTTAGCTACCTTAGTCAATTTTTCCTTCATTGTAATAAATAATAGATTTCCATGTGTACAAGGCAAATCGTTGTAGTTTTTCTTTAAATACTCCATGCATTGGGAGTATTAGGGGTTGGACCCTAGTCATCTAAACTATTTTTCTATTTGAAGCATTGTAATTTCGAGCTAGAGCATCAATAAAAGGACAGTTTGCAAGATACTCGATCTATTTTGACCTGGTGATGCTTTTCTCTCTGTGTTTAGTGTATTTTTGTTTACTTATCGATGCCTTTTCACTTATCATTGTAAAACATAAATTATAGTTTAAGATATTTTGTTGGAGCACTTTACTACTATCTGTATTTACAATCTCTATGTTTTCTTATGAAGTACGATTAAAAAATACTTAAATGCTTTGTAATCCTAGCTGATAACATTATTTGTCATTCCATTTATCATTCTCCTTTAAAAGATCTAGTGAGGACAGTTATCTTGCCCTGTAAACGCTCTGGAAAATTGATGTTGCCACCCGGCCTGTGACTCCATTGCCCAATGGAAAATGTTTAAAAGTGATCTTTCTCTAACCAAATGAACAATCAAACAAACAATCTTTTATTCTTAATATCTAGCCTAAAATATTCCAACACTAAAAACAAAGTTAAAGCATAATTATATAGAGTGAGCCCTCTCTAAGTCCAGGAAGGCTAGGTCCTGCACTCATAAGTGGTTTGATGTATCTTTTGTGATGAGGGTATGCAGGAGATGAGATAGGTTAGGGTTGTCAGAGAGAGGCCGGGGCAGTCGAGTCCTAATGAACCTAATGAGAAATCGGCCTATGGAGTAGGGTGCAAGGAGGGTCCAAGGTTGTAATGGCAGCAAGAGAATTCCAGCAGAGATGGAGAAATGGTGCTTGGTGATCCGTTATCCATCCTCACTGGCATAGACTTTGGGCTAGTCAATATGGACTATTCAGGGTTTGGATCCTCCGACTAGTCAACCATGTCAACATCCATCGCCGACAACCAACATCGATAGCATGAGAAAGTATGGAAGCAGCTTGATAGTGCAAGAGGTAAGGTTACGAGGTAGGTTGTGAACCGTAGCAGTATTCTCGATGCAGTGAAAAGCAAGAGCTACAATTCTTTCTGCAGCAAATGGAGTGCCCTAATCCTTCTCAGTTATGGTTTCAGAGTAAAGAGACCGCGCCATCCGCACCTAATGGACATAAATTAAACGATGATTAAAATGATAATTTATTAAAATTATTTAGTCTCCTTAAATATCGTATAAAAGAAAGACATTAAACTTTAAATTCTTATAGTCTCATATAAAAATTTAATATTCTAATTTTAGATTTATATGAATTTTTTTATAAAGAATTTATAATATATATAAAGAAAGACATGAAATATATAAAAGAGTTTGTCATATTTCACATTAAAAATCTTAGATCACTCCACTATAGTGGAGGTTATATTGATTTGTCGCTATTTATTATATTTTAAACTTTGAATTTTTAAGATTTTTATAACAAGATTATAATATTTAATTTACTTTAAAAAAAGTTTAAATGAACTATATTTTTTCAAATTTAAAATTATATGATATTTAAAAAAATGTTTGGTTAATATAATATATATTTATGCTATAAAAATAATATTATTAAAATTATATTAACCAATAAAATATTATATTCATTAAATTTTAACATTGTAAATCAAAATTTTAATGGAAAGTTTAAAATCACTTTATTGATAAAACACATACTCATGGTAAAATGAATGTACATGATGAAATTCTAATTGGAATTGAATTTAACGGTTGACAATGTTAAATATTACTGTGACAGAAGAGGGTGAATAAAAATATTATTGTGACATTTACTGATTTTAGCGCAACATACTTTGAACTTCACCTCATATAGTGAAATTTTCTTTTACGAGTGCCGACCACCATAAAGTATATGAATCACATCAATTGATAACATGATCTTTTAGTTAAGTTAAGATAAAGTGATAAGTTTAATTGATTAAGAATTAAGATAAAGTTTTTTTAATATTTAATTAATAAAAAATTACCAAATCAATTATCTTTACTAATAAACTCATCTTTATCTAAATCTCATGTATTCGTGCATCTACCCAAATTGCTATCACTATCATTATACATTTGAAATCTACGGGATTTTCTTTTACAAATGCCGAACAGAAAAAAGTGTGTGGATCACATCAATGCAAAACATGATATCTTGAGTTAACGAGCTTCCAAGTGGGTTCGGGGTGTAACAGATGAAAATAGATATTTATATGAAATTTATTCTTATATTTGTTTATGAAATATAGATTACTTAATCTGTATTAGGTTAATTTATATTATTATTATTTTATTTTTAATTATGATATTTAGTTGAAATTATATATATATATTTATATTATTATTATTATTATTTTTTAATTATGATATTTTAGTTGAAATTATATATATATATATATCTTATGATATTGTAATTTTATTTCTTGTGAATCAATTTTTTTATTAATTTATAGTATTGGTACATAGTCAACAACAAAAGTAATTAACATATCATATATAAATAAATCAATAATATTATAAATTGTCAAGTACAAATAAGTAATTAATTTTCATCCATGATCTATGAGGTTTCTTAGAACCGGATTATATGGGTTGTTATCTGGTGGCAGAGGAGGAGGAAAAGCATCGTGAACATGACTCTTGATATGTTCCATTTTTGCCTTCCAAGTGGTGCAGCTACTTGGTAATTATTTTCTGACCTCAACACAAGAAAACCAAATGGTCCATCATATGCCAATGATTGTGTTGAAGATCATTCAAAACGTTGATGATTTCATTCCAGTGGTCATGGTGGTCTTGAATAATCTATTCTAGGTGTTGAATAGCTTGTTGATTGTGGTTTTCTAGTGCATCTGATGGAGGAGGAAACTCTATTCTACATGGGGAATGCTTGATGTTTGACCTCCCTTGATGAATTTTGTAATGCTAAAATGGCAGCGACTCACGCCCAACTCGGATAACCCACTGGTCCCCAAGTTATTGAATTGCGCATCAGAGAGAAAAGGACGCTAGTATATGTTAATCTAGACCACCGAGAACTTCGTGCAAACGAAACTCCACCCAGATGGAAGAAAACATTTCAAAAACAAATGGGAGGATCCAATGAAAAATATAGCACCACAGTTGGAAATTCTAAAAGGGTTACCCATAAGCTTTGGCCACACTACATGAGAATTTTTTAGCCCTCTCTTACTAGAACCTTTAGCAAAGACAGATGTAATAGCCAAGAGGCACACACTATTAATTTAACAAGAGTACCAATAGACTCCCTGACAGAGAAATTGTGACCATAGAATTTCCTGAATTATGAGTATTCAACCAGAAAATGTGCATCCTTATTGATACCATTTTGCAAAAAATAATGAAATAGAAAATATCATTCAAGAACTATTGGAGGCAAGCATCATACGTCTTAGTACAAGCCCTTACTCATCACTCATAGTAATGGTGACAAATAAGGAAGGAACTTGGCACATATGTCATGATTTTAGGGATGTTAACAAGGTGAATATCAAGGAAAAATTTCCCATCACAGTTATTGATGACCTCCTGAATGAAGTTCATGGAGAAATTTTTTTTCATTAAATTTGATCTATAGTTATGATACCACCAAATCTAAAAGAAAGTTGTAGATATCCCAACCAAAAGTTTTATAACACATGAAGTTTGTTATGAGTTTTTAGTGATGCATTTCAATTTTTTTAATGATCCATCCACCTTCCATATCCTCATGAACATAATTTTTGAACCCTCCTACTCAAGTTTGTGTAGGTATTATTCAATGATATCATAATCCGTAGTAAATCATGGGAATCACATGTAGAGTGTGATAAGTGTTTGAAACTCTTGAGAGAAATGGAAATTATTTTTGACATGCTATAAATGTGCTTTTGGTTCTCCTAAAGTTGAATATTTAATTCACATTATAAGTTACGAAGTAGTACCAACTGATCAAAATAAAGTGGAGGATATGCAATATCAACCATGTCCTAAAACATTGAATAGATCGAGGGAATTCTTAGGAATTATAGGATACTACAGGAAACTTATGAAAAATTATGGAAACATTTCATCTCCCATAACTCCATACCTTAATAAGAATTCCTTTCTTTCGAGCGAGGAAGCCACATAGACATTCACAGCATTCACTACTTTAAAGGAAGTCATTTGCAATGCTCTTGTATTAGTAGTTCCTAAATCTAATAAGACTTTTGCCATGGAATATGATTCCTTAGGAAGAGGTATAGGTGTAATATTAGTACATGAAGGATGCCCGTTGACATTCATTAATAAGTAATTATATGACTAGAATTTTGGAAATCCACATATGAGAAGGAATTGATTATCATCCTTGATGTAATGGATACTTGGAAATGATATCTCATAGAGAGGAATTTTCAATCAAGATTGACCATCATATGCTAAAGTACTTATGAAAACAATAATTATCTTCACCAAATCAACATAAATGTGTCAATAATACATTGGGATATGATTAGGAGATGATATATAAAAAGGGTAAAAGGAATGCTTTTGTTGATAGTTTATCTAGATAATTTTAATAGGATCAATCACTCCTTCATTTATCATTACCAATTCCAATATGGCTCGAGGAATTCCATAGCAAATGTACAGAAAATAGTTATTTAAGGTAGGTCATGCAACAAATTCAAATAGATCCCAAAGCTCCTAGAAATTATACATGGAAACAAGATACATTGCGGTATAAAGGGTGTATTGTTTTGGAAAAATATTTAACCGTAAAATAATGAGTTTTAGAGGATCTACACTCATCATAAAAAATAGTTCATTCTAACTTACACAAATCGTATGACAAAGCTATGCATTCAATTATCTGGGAAGGAATGAAAATGGATATCTACATTTTCGTAGCATCCTATGATGATTTCCAAAGAAATAAGAGAATGAAAGTAAAGTTACCAAGGGAGCTACAACCACTACTAATCTTAGTATATATTTGGGAATAAATTTCAGTGGATTTTATTACAAGACTTCCAAAACTAGGAAACAAAACAATGAATATGGTGGTGGTATATCCTATTTCAAAATTTTCTCATTACTGTGCCCCTTCTCATCCTTTCACTCTCTAAGTTTCCTAGAACTTCATGGATCATATCTTTAAGCTAGATGGTATTCCCATTGCCAATGTTTTAGATTGAATTCCTGTATTCACTAGAAAATTTCGATAGAAGCTAACTAAACTTCAAAGGTACAAAGTTGATTATGATAAATACATACATTATCAAATGGATTATCCAATAGAAGTGGTCAACAAGTGCTTGGAAACCTATTTGAGATGTTTTTCTTTTTCTTTTGAAAGGCTACACCAATGGGCACAATGGCTTCCCCTTGTTGAATTATAATACAATACCACTTACCATGTAGCTAGCTAACAATGTGACTTTTGAATAAATTTTACCTATGCATAAGGATATGCCTTAGTGAGAGGTTTTCCAACATAAATCACCATATTCTACAAATATGGATCTAATTCTAGGTGACTTAAGAAATATTTGATTGTAAACATTACTAAGTATTTAGGACCATTTTAAGAATCAAATGGGGTCTAAAGTGAAGAACCATTTATACAATATTCCATTTACTTAATGAAACACTTTCTTGGGAAATTTTGAAGATTAATAGTCTAGTTTGATATAGTTCTAACCTAGATAAAATTTTGGGAGCATGCCCAACATAAATTACATGGCTTATGTAATGAAACACTCTTTCACCCACTACTTTTCTATTCAATCCATTTCCATGTTCATGAAAATACTATATCTTACATATCTTTTAGACATGTTGTTGATATTTTTATGCTTTAGTTTATACATATGATCAAAATTAACATTGCTTAGGAAATTTAAAGCTTAATAATCTAGTTAATACAACTTTAATCCTGATCAATTATTGGGAGAATTCCCAACATACAATACAATGTTTATGTAATGAAATACTCTTTAAAATACCACATGGCCATTCAACCCATCAGAATGTTGATGAAAATACTGTAGCTTACCTATCTTTCAAACATTTTGTTGATATTTTTATGTTTTACTATCTACATATGATCAAAATTAAGGTTGTGTGGGAAATATGAAGCTTAATACTATAGTTTAATATAATTTAACCCATATCAATTGTTGGGAGCATGGAAAACACAAACTATGATGATCATGTAATGAAATAATATTTAACTCTTTCCTAAAAGTTCCCTTTACAGTTTACAATTGGTGTCTCACAAATCATACACACTTGTTGGCATTATGACTAATGTGTTGTCCTTGATGGCAACCTACTTGTAGCAGGATGCATATGTGTTGTCCTTGATGGAAAGTTAGTTGGTAAAATATGTCAACATGATGATAGAAGGATCAATATAGATGTGACAAAGAGATCAGACAAAGAAATATCAATACAAAAATAGAGGAAAGATGAAGATAAAGTTTGAGGAAGTATACGCAGGTTTTGCAAAGAAAAGCCATGTACATATTCAGGTATAGTGAAGAAAAGTAGCGTACAGTTTCTGCACCATGGTATTCTAAATACCAAGGATCTTTACCATGGTATTGGCCCAAAGTAATGAGCGTGAAAATGAATATTTGATCTCATCCAAGAATACCTTCAGCATAACTAAGGGTTTGACCATGGTATTGACTAAGGCCTAAACTATATAAGGAGATGGAGATCAAAGTGTTTGGTGTTCAAGTTATGGGTTATTAGTGAATAGTTTGATTTGAAATAAGTATGCACCAAGGAGTATGATGATGGGTCAGATCCAATAGATCTGAAATGACTATACATTGAGTAATCTACTTATGGGTTGGTTTGATCTGTGATGATAATGTTTTGACGTGTGTTTGTTACTGTGTATGATTTTGACTGAATATTTTTGTACAGTGATGGTATGAGTCAACAATTAATATTTGTATGTAGGTTTGTTTCATAAAAGGTGAGCACATATACAGATCAGATTTCAAGAAGTAGCATATTGATTCTGCAGTATGAACATATTTGTATGTGGGTATTAAATATGAAAGGTGCGTACATATGTGGAAGGGTTTTGTAAGGGTCACATACATATCCTAGGGTTTTGTTGAATATTATGTTTGATCAGCTTGATCAGTCTTGTTGTGCTTGTTGTTAGCCTCACTCTCACATTAAAAACAATTCTAAGTCCAGATAATTAAATTAATTAAAATCATGAAAGTTAGGATTTAATCCTACCTTTCTAGATTGAGTTTGTTCCTCATGGTTAGAAATCAGTTTCGGCTTAGTTGGTTGAGAGATTATCTCCAGCTTGTTAGGTGCCTAGATTAGTGTGTTGTTGACATATTTTCTCAACCAAGTTTGTTCAAGATATATGCACTATCTTGAGACAACTTTCTCATGTATTTATATGTATCATAAACGTTATTTTAATAATGAAATTCATGAGAATGAGAGACTACAGGAAAGTCTCTCATGCCTTTTCTACCATGTCTGGTTTTTCTATATTTTTGCTATTTATTTTATGAGTGTCAGTGTATTTTTATTAATTTATTAGTTTTCTACAATTGGTATTGGAGCTTAGGATTTTTTGTGTTAAATTTCTACATGTGGTATCAGAGCTATTCCCAAAGCCAAAGTATTTGTGAACATGTAACCTCCGTTTGAATCATTGGAATGTCTATCCTTTGAACTGTTATCAATCGCAACATATGCACAAAGACCATTATAAATGACATTTTCATCATGACACTCCAGGCCAATTTCAAAGTAGCAACATAAGCTGTTATCTAGTGATATACTAGCACATTGAATCATTTTCTCCATATTCTAAATAAAGGGGAGGTTCTGTGCATGAGCAATATAAAACTTCAAGTGATTCACTTCACTTGAAATTCATTCCAAAATCATGCTTCAAGTTTCCTCAAGATTTGCACCATTCTCAGATATGTCTGCCATGGTACCATCGCTAAAGGAACTCTTGCTAGCTTGCTCAATTTGAGAAATGGAAGAAGAAGAAGCCTCGGCCTGCCTCTGTAAACCATTTTGGAGAGCCACAAGGGAGGAATCGATGCTACTTATCTAACAGAGCTACTATTCCACCTTTACCATAATTCTCTTCAAGGTGAGAAAATTGTTTTTTGAATTGATCAGCAATACTTGGATACGTAAAATTTGTATTGTCTACTCCCTGAAGGTATTCATTCAACATTCGTGGGTGATATTCTAAAATTTCTCGATAAATAAGTCCCCTTCCATGTCCAACACTTGTAAGGTGAAAAATTATGAATGAATAAGCAAAGGTGAATTTTTAATAACAGGTTCAGATCTCGTTAGCATTTAATTTTCAATGCGATTCGATCTTAAACACAAACAATACATTCAATAAAAAATGCAATGGGAGGTTCTTAGGAGGTATATTTTTCCAAGGGTCAATTGATCGTTTTTAGCACTAAATCGACCAGATTCCAGTCTGGAAGCTCTTGGATCACCGCGGATCTCAGTGATTCTGTGTGTTGGAAGCTTTTGAATGGATTTTTCGGTGCCAGATTTGAGCTCATAGGCTTATTTTTCCTAAGAATTATAATAGATGGGTTTCATCTCGTTTTCTGGTTGATTTCTATTCTCGTCCAAGTTCATCCTCGCAAACGTTCATCTCCCAAAGCAATAATTGATGCTGCCTGCACTGTATTCATCACCAGAACCGAAGCCCAAGTCAAAGTTCTTCTCATTGTCACCAGAGCTTAGATCATATTTTTTTATGGCCGAATAATCAACTTACAGTGTAGTTGTTAAATTTGAAATTGATTGGAAGGAGAAAGGGTTGTGACAATGGGTTTCAGAAAAGGGAAAACCATGCCCTTAATGTCGAATGAATTGTCAGCCTTCTTATGCTATCATTGGATCGATTGACAGAAAGTGAACTCATCTCCATGACTGCAATTATTATCTGAGCTTCAATGGCATTACTCTGATATCAAGGTTCAAGGTTCAAATATTCTTTTGGAGATATAAGGAGTTCTTTAAATGTTTGAAATCAATTTAGTGATTTCATAAAATTGTTTTTGGAAGTAAAGTGATTTTTTTTTTTTTGTAATGGAGTGATAAAAGTTTTTTTTAGAGAAAGTCATTATTGTAATTCAAAGTTATATTTTACTTTGAGAGCGATTGAGTCATTACAGGTAGTTTTTTGAAGACAACTTGCTTCCAAGGTTTGCAAGTGTGACATTCTCATTGAGAAGTTTACATGACAAAGTTGTGACATTGAAGAATGATGTACTCCAGTAATTAATAAAATCATAATTTTTGTTGTGCTTGTGTCCTAGATCCACCTGAAATTGAATAAGGGGATATTAGGTATGCCATGTGCATGAATTGTGTTCAGATTATCAAAATGATCTCTTTTTATTATGCTTAAACACCTACAGGTACATAAGCAAGCTTAAGTATAAGAACACTTAATGAAGCTCCTGTAACCAAGCTTAAGTACACAACCAAAAAGCGTCACATCATCAACTTGATGAGATGATCTTCCAAGAAAGCACATTTCACATCATGTAATCAAAGAAATTAAGTTAAGGACGCTACAAATCAAGCATTTCAAGCCAAGATGACATCAACATCATCAACACTTTTTGCATCACTTGCAGATAAACATTTTTAACTAAATTGTACAGGTGCATTCTTAGTTGTCACCCTAATTTGAATTATTAAGGTTAATACATTAAGTCAAGTAAGTCTTCAACTGAGTCATCAAGATTGAACTTGTCATTTGTCTCTTGGGTGCATTTTCGACAGTGTTCGACACCCTTCCTTTTTTTAAATCAGCATATTCAGTGAGTACATTCAAGAATTTACAAAGTGTCAATAATCAATCAAGCAAGTTCAAGCAAGCCATCTAGCAAGAAATCATCATCAAACAAGTGTGAATTCTAGTGAGCATCAAATCATGCGAGTGTTTAACACAAGTGTAATAAACAAAAAAGAAAACAAGCATGTCATTCAAACAACAAAGCAAGAGAGCATGTCATTTAAACAACCACGAAAGCGTGTCAAAATCAAGTGCAAAAGTTTAGCAAACGACATTTACAACAAATGAGCCAGTGTGAAGTTGATTGAAGCATTCACAAAGTGTCAGTGAAGCATTCAAGCAAAGCAATCGTCATCAAGTGAGCGTGACATCAAGAGCTCAAACAAACAAGTCATAAAACTCTAGCAAGTGTTTAATGTGTCAATGATCAGCAATAGTACAAGTGAGCCTGAATTCAAAGTGAGCAAGCTAACATGGCAACACACATTAAACTGTCCCAAATTTTTAACAATTTGATTTTATCATTAGCAGGCGACATGGTGAACATGAACAGAACAAATGTTTCTAATATTCAAATGCATCTTCAACATGCACATTGTTGTACCTCTAAGATAGTAGTAGGTCAGCTACCAATGCTAGAGCATCTAAAATAATTGTTTGGGGGTTTTTTGTTTTAGTTTTGGAAGACCAATGAATGAAGACAGGTGTACAATTGAGAATCTTAATCCTTTGGATAATATTAATATCTCAACAAAGGGCTGCTATAAAGCTTTACATAATGATATAGATCAAATAGTGGTGAGAAGAAGACAAAAAATAATATGATTATCACAGTTTCTAGACTATAAAACAGAACAATCATAAGTATGAAAGCCTTCTAAACTAAGTTCCAAAGATTCAAGGCAGTACACTTAAGCTTACAAAAGATGCTGATTATTTATTGATTAGAGGGGATTAGCTAAAAATACAGTTCATTAATCCATTCTCTTAATAGATGATCACTTCAGGAGCTTATAGGAATAAATTGAGACACAATTACTCCTACCTAGATATCTTTATAAGTCATAAGCATATGAAGAAAAACATAATGATTGATAACTGGAAAAACTTACAGGATAACACAAACTATGTAAAACCAAATTCAGAATCCTCTGCTTTGTATTACGGTTCCAAAAAGACTGAGCACATCAAGTGTCTAGAAAAGCTTCCTCCAAAGGTGCAACCAGGTTCAAAGTAGAATGTATAGTCACGACTTAACAAGTAACGAACCCTGAGCCTTGAACCTTGAACCCATAACAACTCAAGAAGAGATTTATTTATACAATAATGAAACTAAGAAAATATCCTAAAACTAATTAAGATTTATTCTAGGAAAGGAAATATCTTCGTGCAAGAAGATATGGGCAGCTATTGAACTGCTTCTTGCTGTCAGTTTTATTCAAGTTTTGTTGGCTTTGTTGTCTGATATTTTTCCCTTTAAGCTTCTTGATTGTTTGTATCCTTTACACTGGTTGATTCTTTCATTTGATTTTTCATCTAATACTCTTTAAAATCTGTGAATATCCTTTGACCCTTCTGAGTAACGTTTACTGTGTTCCTTCTTACATTTACTGTTCATTTTAGGTTTTTACTCTGTTTTTCAACAGTAAGATCTTCATATTTGTCTTCAAGTTGTATGCGGGCTTTTTCTTTGTAACCCTGGAACAAGAGTTTTTACTTGCAAAACACAGAAATTGTTAAGAAAACATAGGTGACAGAGAAGGACAACAATGGCTTTATTGAGCTTGAAAGGATACTGGAAAGAGTCTAGAGCATATCAAAAGGTAAAACAATAGTTTTATTGGCCGCAGAGGCTTATGGAGGTTTCACTGTGTAAATGGGTGAAAGAAAGCCAAACTGGTGATTTTTGCGTTTAAACGGAAAAAAAATAAAAAAAATAAATAAATAAATAAATAATAATAAAAATAAATAAATAAAAAAAAAAAAAAAAAAATTTACTTTTTGAAACATGGCGCAAAGTGAATAGTGGTCATTTTGTCATTATGTTGGAGATGGTTTTGGTTTTCATCACACTGCTTATGAGGCACAGGCGGTTTTGGGCGATCACCCGATATAATCTGAGCTTGACATGTAGTAGGGGGGGCGGGGGGGGGTTCGATGGAATACCGCTTTTTGGGCGGGTAATGTTGGGACAGAGAGCCAACCAAAAATTACTAAGGGAAATTGGATTTGAATGTATTGGATCGAACAATGGTGGAGTGAAAGAGAAACGCAGAGGGGCCCAACGATTACTTATGGCGTTATAGCTTTATTATGAGTTAAAAACTGACATTAGAGGTGTTTTATGGTTAAATAGAGGTTTAGGTCGATTCTTTGTTTAAATCATAAAAAACATTTTAACAAAGAAAGCCTTTGCAAAACATGGTATGGCGGACTTGAAATAGTTTGAACTCGGGCGGCTAAATGACGTCGAGTCTGGGTTCCCATCGCATATTGCAATTGTAGTTTAGCGAAGGAAAGGCCCATCACAAAGGAATGCGATAATGGTTGGACATGATAAGGAAATAATCATGGATAATACTATGTGGGGTCCCGGTTCCCATTGCATATCAGAGATCGCAATGGCAGAGGGTATATGTTTCAGTAAAGACATGCGATGAAGGGCAGATGCAATATGACAATAAAATATGAAATATATTTGCGTTGGGTCTAGGTTTCCATTGCGCATCGCATATTGTAATGTGAAGGAGAGTGCATGGATGTTGAAAGGTTTGCGATCTGCCGATATGCGAGTTGTTATGGAATTATAATAAAACTAATGGTTTCAGGGTATTTTAATAAAGGAAGTTAATATATACGGGAAAGGAATTTTAGGGATTTTAATACGTTAAGTTAGCGTTAATATGAAATATGAGCAGGAAGGGGAAGTATGAGTTATTTTCTTTTCACATATATACATCAATACTTAGGCTAAACATCCTTTTGTGGGTTTTTTGGGTAAAAGGGGATTTAGCATGGGGTTTTCACTTTTCCTAGGAAAAAAGCAGTTTAACCTTAGGAAAAGGGGTTTTATGGAAAATAAATGAATATGCACTATATGAAGGTGGGAAGGGGAAATTAGTAAATATAGGGATGAATGGTGATGAGGGAAGTTAATTAATTGACCTTGTAGACCTTCATTTTCTTTGTGTAATTGACTCATGGACATAGAAACATATGGTAAAACATGATAAATGTACATTTTGTCCCATCAATCAACATACTTCTGCAACCTTTCTTCTACTTACCCTTTACTTATCCTATTATTTTTCTTCACTTAATGGGTGCATTTAATCTAGCAAACCCTTTTCCTTTCTTTTTATTTTACAAAATCAAACTATCTAATTCCAACCTTATAACATCCAAAGGCTAGGATTAAACTGATGAGCGCCTTATTATTCTCTACCTAACTACTGATCTGCCAAGATTAAATAGTTTGGCCAGATCTTTATTCTCTAATTATAACATCAAATTTAAAGCATGAAGCAATCAATATTAAACTATTTGGTTGTCATGGGTTGTGGCATTTATGACAAGCTGCACACAACCATTATTTTGTGAAAAATAGTAGTGGCATTTAGACTTGCTCACTTTCAGAGTTTATTTGTTTTCTTTTCTTTCTAACCTAACATTTTCTTTTTGTTTTGATTTTTTAGGACATCTAACCTAACATTTTCTTTAATATGGACATCATCATCAAGATAAAAGCATTTTATTCAATATTGTTATGTCCATAGTGTGGAGTACTAAAGAAGGTATGTTTTTTATGATTATTTCAGTGTCTTTTCATTAGAACTTACAAGCCTTTTTGCATCATGAACTCAGAAAACAATAAATAATTGTAATAAAACATGTGATATTAATATGCAAGATGAAAACGTTGACAATTTTCATTTCCTTATGCAGGAAGGAGAAAAAACAAGAAGTTGTCGTTCCAAAGGAAAAGACAAGGACAAGTTAACCGATGTCCCTTCGACGGGAGACCGCATGCAAACAAGATCAAAGCGAATCAGCTCGGGAAAGGAAGTGGAGATATCAGCTCAGCGCAGGAAAGAAAAGAAATTATTGAGGACTAATAGTTCGGTGAATCCGTCAGGATCCTTGATCCTGAGGGATCGTTGTTTTATCTATTTCTGCACTTAGATATCTCAGTCGTCACCCTTATAAAAGGGGCAACATTGTTAGCTCATGAGGGGAGTTAGATGTTGTTATGCTTTTATGTAATTTATTTTAATATCAAAACTTTGATTATCATGTCTCGCTAAGAACTGCTCTACTGTAATTTTACTTGATGCATTAATACAAACTTGGTTATTATTTCATCTTTGAGTCTGAAATAACTTCAAGTGGTGTACCCCTAGGGGCTAAGGGCCCGACCCTGGAGGACACTTGCTCTTGTACCATTACGTTTGGTTTTTGCGTGGTTTGCTTATTGACGTGATTTGGTAATCTGATGTGTTTTATAGGTTTACATCACATGCTCTATTATGTTTAATTCATTAAGGTTTCTGAAGACAAAATTATTGTATTGACTCTGCATCATATTACTGTTCTTTTAGGTGTTGATATAATATTGCTAATCTTTACAGAATACTATTGTTGTTCCATTACAGAGCCGTTGTGTTGTTCACTTGTTCATTAGCATTACAGAATTCATCTTGGAAGTTATGATTTTTGCGATTGTTGGATTCATGAATAATGTTGTTCTATCTTGAAATGCAATCGTATTATTTCTAACTGAGGTGATAACTGGATCAGGTTACTATTTGAGTGTGCTGTGTGTATATATGGTTTTCATCACGGTTCCATAATGTATCAGTAATCAGCGTTGTTCCATTTGTGTGTGTTATTCAATCCGTCCTTAAGAGTAAAGGATTGCCATTTGATTCCTGTAGCTTACGATTAATGCATTTGATCTGATTGACTAAGACGTTACTGTTTGTTAGACTTAGTTGTTGTTCTATTTCTTAACTGTTGTTCCATTTCAGATTTGTTGTTCCATTTTAGATTTGTTGTTCCATTTCATATTTTCTATTTGATTTCTTAATTGCTGTTCGATTTCTTAATTGATGTTCCATTTCTTGTTATTGGTGTGAAGAATGATCTCAGGCTGTAGTGAGCATTGACATCTACTGTCTGGCTCCTAGTTCCATGATCTGTTCTCTAATTTTCTTTTCCATCAGTTTCCCAAGGGATGGGTTATTGCTACCGAACCCTTGATTGATAAATCTATGAATGTGTGATTTAATCTTTTGAAGTAGTTAAGCTGTAAACAAGCATCCGTTTACTTCTTTATTTTCAAACACTGAGCTACTAGAATTACTTTGGCAAATGATAGCCTCAGACTAAGACACTCTTTGAAATAACAAAACATTCCCAAATTTACATATTAATGTGAGGTAATTAGAGGTGAAATAGACCCTTTTTATAGCTCCACATTTTGGCACCGTTGTCAGGGAAAGAGTGTAGCCATTTTTATTTTTTCATAGTAGTGTACGAACCTGCTAGGGAAGAATTGGATTTTGAAAACATAAGGTAAGAACCTATGTGTGGAGCATGTAAAATCCCTACTCCTCTGCCCACTTTCCTATAGATTTGTTGTTGTTTTGTTTGAATAGGATTTTAGTAGTTAATTTGAGTGCATGACTAAGCAGAAAAAAGCCAGAAAAAAATTCCAAACCTCTACCTAAGCCAGAAAACGCTAAGAGGCCGGTGACCCTTGGCTGACCAACCTTCATAGATGAAATCTACAAAAAAGAAGAATCTCAGCCCTCAGTAGGACCCAGGAAAGTCATTTCTAAATAGCCTACCAGTTCCCTTCAGGCCACAGGATCACCATCTATAGCCTTTGCTGAGGTGCATAGTCAAACTAAAGAGCAGGACTTTCAAGAAATTGAAAATTCTACTCCAGAACTATTGCAGGAAGGGAATCTCAATAATCTTTGTGAAGGAGGAGGAGAGACAGGGGAAACCAAGGAACCAGGATCTCCTCTTGAGACAACTTAGCATTGAACATCCCAGATAAGGGGAGTGCTGCAAAAATCATCTTTGAAGAAACTCAATCTCCTCAGACATTAGGCACTCTCATTATCCCAGATAGAGGAAGTGATATTAAAACTATTCCTGTTAAAGCCATTCCCTCTCAACCTAGGAATAGCCTCCTAGATATCCCAGAAGGTTATTGGCATATTTTCGACCCAATGGCTCAAAACCAGCCAAACACTCAAACCTCTACATTACAATACCCCATAGTGGATTCTGCAGCAAATGCGCCTATGAAAGAAATCCCTCTTCAACATATCCCTACATTCCACGATCTTACATCAGAAGACCCAAATGCATTTTTATTTGAATTTGATGTACTGTGCAGGGGATATGATTACACCACCGACCCCCAGAAACTGAAACTATTTCCCTCTACACTAAAAGGGGCTGCTTTAAGATGGTTTATGGGATTAGGTGGGGGGGTTATAAATAACTGGGATCAAATGAAAGAATCTTTTCTAAAAAATTATCAGGACTATTGAAGGTCTAGAGAACTGAAGGACGAAATATTCCAGATGATAGCTAGACCAAACGAAACATTAGAGGAGTATGTGGAACGTTTCCAGTATAATCTACAAAGATCTTCTTATGCGTCATTGCCTTTACCTGATAATGTGTTGAAAACAACATTAATAAGGGGCATGAAGGAACAATGGATCGAAACATTAAACATTATGGGAAAAGGAGATATTTATCAAGAAAGTTTTGCTAACATTATTGATTTATGTATCAGGAGCTCGAGAGGCAGCACAAGAGTAAAACTAGCAGAACATGATTGGTTTGTAAGAGATAATAAAATCTCAACAAAAGGAGAAACGCGTGTAGAAATTGGAAATTTATTGGAAAATTTTAAAACTGATATACTAGGGACACTAACTACACAACTTGATATTATGCAGGCCCAACAGAAGCAAATGGAGGCAGAACAGAATTTGGCAATCTTTTGTCCCAGATGCAGGAAGAAGCATAGCCATAAGGAGTGTCCACTGGATGCAGTCTAAACATGCGCCATCTGCACAAAATATCACCTTACGGAGAGTTGTCCCTCACTTCCTGAATTGAAAGCAGTATATACAGAAGCAAAAGAAGAGCCAAAATCAGTGTATTTGCTCAATCAGCGCCGTCAGTGGCAATCGCGACAATCTGGTATGTTTCCAGACCCAACTTCTTCTTTTCAGCCTCCGAAGTATAATGCTCAATAGTATAATATGTGGCAAAGTCAATTCCAACCCCCATTTCCAAACTGGTCACCACAGTCATTTCCTTCCTCAAACCTGTGGCTGAATTAGGGAAGCCAATCTGGTTGGCCGAATCTTCCTTATACCCCACCATATTGGCCAAGCAACCCATACCCACCATAATGGACCCCCCTACTTCACAAAGTTCAGCCTGGCAGACAAACTGGCAGAGACCAATGCATCAACCAGTAGAAACCATTCCTCTCCCTCAACCTACACTGCCAGCCTTACAACAAAATCCCCAGTCTAATATGAGCCCGCAACTCCCAGCCCAACCCAACCCCAATCCAAATAACATACCGGTCCAATCTCTCCAAATCATAAAAACACCAGAAGTAGGAGCCGATCTGAGGGAGTCTAATGATCTTCAGTTAATATCTGGGCGTATTATTGAAACTGAGGGAGATAAGACAATTCATGTTGAAAATCAATTACCCAGAGAACATCTGTCACAAGAAGAGGATGTGAATAAACAACAAACTCATAATCAAGAAACCACATCCTCTCCCCCATTCCCAGAATGATTAATCATACCTCGACCTATACAATATCCTGATTTTGACATTCTGGGAGAATTACAAAATTTGTACATAAAAATTCCATTCCTCCAAGCCATTCAAGACATCCCGATATATGCAAAAACTATCAAAGAATTGTGCATAAAGAAACCAAGGAGGAATATAACAAATAATCTAAGAGTCCAAGTAGTCAGCACTCTATCTGACTTATTATCAGGAAAAGAAACACCCATTAAATACGGAGACCCATGAAATCCAATAATAACTGTCCAAATTTATGGTTAGACCCTGTCCAATGCCTTAGTTGATCTAGGAGCTGCAATCAATATCTTAACAACCACTACTTGCCAAAAGCTAGGCATTACATCTGTAGAACCCACCTTTACCTTGCTAGAATTGGCTGACCAATCTGTGGTTAGACTAGAGGGCACACTACATGATGTCATGGTCTCTGTTGACTCCTGGGAATATCCAACCGATTTTCTGATAATAAATCCCAAAACCTGACTTGATGGACATCCATTGATTTTAGGTAGACCTTGGCTCGCCACTGCCGATGCCTATATTGGCTGTCAATAAGGAAATATGATCATAACCAGGGGAACAGATACCAAGAACTTTGTTCTATATCCTCCAGTGCAGCCAAGTGTCACAATAGTCAAAACTAATAGGCACCCTATATCATACCTTACTAAACATTAGATCTCCATTAACTATACAAGAGGCACTTTATTTCAAAGACCAAACAGAAGACGATGCCATTAATAATTTCATTAGTCAAACTGAACTCACATCCCGCACACAATGTCATATGATAAAAGCAACATTTGATAATGAATTAGAAGAAGATCCTCTGAAAGATACACATGATCATACAATCCCTATCACCTCTGTTGCAAATAGTAAAATTGTGGAAATTGAACCAAGAAAAGCCTTAAACATTAATGCCAGCCTCACATTCAAACAAGAAATGAAGCTCATCCATGTGTTAAGGAAATATAAAGAAGCATTTGCATGGGACTACCCTGATATGAAAGGAATTGACCCCCAGTTATGTACACACCACATTTACATAGAAAAACATGCGAGACTTGTTCGACAACCTTAAAAGAGACTAAATCCTCATCTAAAAGATGTGGTAAAAGCTGAACTTCAAAAACTTTTACATGTCAATTTTATCTACCCTATCTCTGATAGTAAATGGGTCTCTCCACTTGTGGTGGTACCAAAAAAGAATGGGAAATGGAGAATCTGTGTGGACTACAGGGAGCTAAATAAAGCAACACAAAAAGACCACTTCCCTCTCCCATTCATCGACAAAGTATTAGACACTTTGGCAGGAAAGAAATTCTTTTCTTTCCTGGATGGCTTCAATAGGTACAATCAGATTCAGATTGCCCCTGAAGACCAAGACAAAACTACCTTTACTTGTCTTTGGGGAACATTTGCCTACCGAGTTTTACCTTTTGGCTTATGCAATGCTCCTGCCACATTCCAAAGGGCTATCCTTAGCATTTTTGCAGACTTCATAAATGAAGGACTTGAAGTATATATGGATGACTTTACACCATACGGAGATGATTTCGATCCAGCACTGGATACACTGGAAAAAGTCCTACAACGCTGCATTGCTACCAGGCTTTGTTTAAGCCATGAAAAATGATATATGATGATGACGGAAGGACTTATCCTAGGACACTATATTTCAGCAGCTAGCATTCAGGTAGATCCAGCCAAAATCCAAATACTTTTGCTTATTCCTACTCCTACCACTCAAATAGAGGTACGCAGTTTTCTTGGATTTTCTGGTTATTATAGGAGGTTTATAGAACATTATTCACATATTGCTGCACCTTTGTATGCACTAACTGGTAACATTGATTTTCTTTGGACAGGGTAAAAAGGGTCAACCTTTAGGATTAAAGAGAATTTTTAATATTCTTGAATGATATAGGAAGGTGTGGATACATTTGTTTGAGGTATGACACAAAGAAGATGTCGTTCAGAGACTGACCTTATCCGAGATCAAGGGATACGGGGCCAGTGACAAATTACTGTGTAACACCACCCCCACTCCTCTTAACCATCTCCTGGCTATCAAATCATGAACAGAGACCCTAACAGTCATTTTGTGGTTGTGATGTGTGGTATCTCCCTCCATAACACAGCTCCCTTCACACTGCTTCTGGTACTGTGACATCACCCTTTTTTGCATAGCCCCCCCATCGCATAGTTCTATAAACTAGGTAGTGTATTTTATAGTCTCGTGCTCCCTTGTAGCTGCTTGGAGCAATAAGATTGTTCTACCATCATGTAGTCACTTAGTTGAATCTCCTCTATACAACTTAAATCTACTTCCATTCACCTTTCTCGGAAAAGGTTCTCCATTCATCTTCGCGAGCTAAACTACACCACCATCTATACTTTCTTTAATAACATGCGGCCCCATCTAGTGCATCTGAAACTTTCCTAGAAACTTAGTGAACTTACTAGCATATAATAAAACCAAGTCATTTACTTTGAATGAGCGCATACACCATAGCCAATCCCTCGTGCTCTGTCGTTGAGTAGTTCTTCTCAGCTTTCAACAACTTTCGACTGGAAAATGCTATAAGATGATCCATCTTGCCTTCACCAAACTAAGTTAGCACTACTCCCAATGCAATACACAAGGCATCAATGTGCACATGGAATTCCTTCTTCTAATCCATGAAGACCAAGATCAGCGTGGTGATATCTAGTTTCTCTATCTATGGACCTTCGATCTCATGGTGGCTTTCCATTTCTAGGATATTGATATTCCTTGGATCCTTGTCCTCCCCTTCAGAAGTCCCATTATAGCATTATAGTGCATGGCATGAATGGGTGCTCCAATCCGGTTGAATCAATTCCAAAGGATACTGCGAAATTCTAAAGATCGATGCATTAAACTCCTGTAGTGCCTCGTCAATTCTTTTGAATCCGTCTTCAAAATGGAAGGTCATAAAAAATCCTTCCCTTAAGATATCCCACTCCACAGTGTCATGGCAGAGCTCTATTTCTAGGTACCAATTCATAGGGATTATATCCAGAGTGTGACAAAATAAGTGCACCCACTCTAGCTATGGCTCTGTTCCGTAGACTTTAGTCCACTTTGCTAAATGATCATGTGGATCATTCCTCCCATCATATTTCTCAGTTAACCACAGTTTAGGATGACCAAATTGCATCCTCATCATCCTCCTGTAATTGCGCCATTCATCAAAGTTTTCCTTTTGCGTACCCTGTTATAGGACAAAATGATCTCCTCATCAACTCAGAGGTGAAAGACAACATGACTGAAGCAAAGACCACAATTGCAGGCCTTGATTCCACACTAATGCTCCCTACACACTGCTAACCTACTTTATAAAGCTTGTTACCAAGCATAGAAGAGCATTAGTCACCCTGCTAACTCAAGTTGTTAGACCAGGGGGAGCGATAGTGAAACTAAGAGATTTTCAGTGGGTTAAGCCAACAAATATGCTCACAAATATCTAGATATTTATCCCTAAATTTGCTCAAGAAAAGCAGGGAAATTCCCAAAAATTGAATTATTTTGGGAAATTCCAATCTGAGAATGAAGGAAAATGAGAAAAAGCTTGAAAACAGGGCAGGTTCATGGCTTTTTCCCTAATGAACTCTAAGAGGAGCTTGGCAGCCCTAACTCGATTGCTATATAAGTAGTGAGAGGGCCATTGTGAAAGGGGTCAGATCATTTGAAAGGATAGCCCACTAAGCTATTGTGAATTGTCATACACTTGAAGAAGTGAGCTAAAAGAGAGAGAGAGAGAGGAAGAAGGGGCAAGGGAAGGCTGATACAACGTGTTATAGACATATTTGGGAATTGCAACCCCAATCACATATGTCAATAAAACAAGGGCTCTTAAACCCCTAAAAGTGTTGTTTCATACCCTAAAGGATCATGGTCAACTAATTACATCATTTCCCAGAAGTTCCACCTGAAAAACTACTTAGAACTGCCCAAAATTGAACCATACAAATTGCTCCTTGGTCAAGGTGTGATGCATCTCACTTGCTACACACAAGAGGTGTGATGCATACTGAAAAGGCCTTCTGTAGGGTGTGATGAGTGAGAATAGGCAAATGGCAGAGACAGTTTGCTAAATGGAAACCCAAATAATCTTCTAGAAACTTCTCATATGACACTTGCCTCTCTGAATTTTCCCAGGGATGAGTAAGAGATCATGAAATCTCCAAGTGGAACCAAGAACTATCAGTGAAATGACACTAATCGAAAATCAAAAAGCTGACTCACCCCTCTACAAATATCTATAAATGAATCTCTCATTTGAGAGATCTAGAGGCTGGAACTTTGTAATTTGTAAGGAAGTGTTGTTGGTTTCTCTTTGAGAAATTGCATTGTTGGGTGATCTTGCTTTTCATGAGGTGAAGAGGGCTTTCATGATGTGAGGATGATGTTGGACCAGACAGCTGGGTTGTAATCCTCTCTTCTACTTCTACTATCAATAAAGTTATTTGAGTTTTCCTCCATATAATTGTGTATTTGTGAATCTTGCTATTTGTGAATGCAATTGTATGGTTAATGTATTTCTGATTTTGCATTGTTTGTGGTATTATAGATCTCTATGCTTTGATGGTGTTTTGTTGTTTTGCCTCTACAGGTGTTCTTTAAAGCGGGACAAGTAAGAAAGAAGTGGCAAGCTCTATCAAAGGAGAGAGGAAACAAGCAAGGAGCCAAGCGAAAGATTCAGGTTGGTACTCTCTGCTTCTCTCTTATCTATCATACATAAAGGAAAACACAAGTTACTTTGACTTGTGTGTTTCTAAGATAGCTACCTGTCTTAGTGGGACTAGTAGATCAAATAGACACTAGTTTTCCCGGAAATAAAATGGATGGTTGTAATCACTCTTCCATTATAAATACAGAACTGTAGTTGTGATCCCTACTCCATTGTGTTGGTAACATTTTTCATTGAGTTATTCATTTCGATACTTGTCGAGTTGAGTAGTTTAAGTTGTATACAAATATATGTTCATTGTGCATTCTTATATTAGTTTTATAGATTGTATGTTGTGATTTTGCTTGCCTTTCCTTTGTGCAGGAATTGTCTTGGAGCCATCTTTGGAGGATTTCTTCTTGGCTACATTGAGATATCCAAACAAATATAGAAGGAGATTTGAGGTAAACACTTTTTCCATACTTGGTTAACTGATATTTGATAGATGAACATGTGTATAACGTGGTAGCTTCTGCAGATAATCTTACAGTCTGTCAAAGGTCCCAAGAAGGCCTTTGAGGGTAGTATTCATTCTCCATACACCATGCATTTTACCCATTAGCAAAATTGGTGACTCCACTGGGGACTATACATCTAGTTCTCAGTCTACCCGGACTCCTCTCAGTTCTTCTCTTTCTTCTAAAAACTCCCTAATTCTTCAAATCCTTTTCTGATCCACCAACTATCTTGTTACATCCTACTAGTTTGCATTCTCCTCAGAAACTGATCCTAAAGGCCCTTTGTTTGAGAAATTTCCCTCACTAATGCAGGTTACTAGGCTAAAAAAAGCTTTATAAAGCACTGTGCCTATGTACAGGGAGCATTAGTGGACCAACTAACTCTCTGTTTACACTGAAACAGAGCGTCAATTTCCCATTTCCTTGATTTCTAGTAGTTTCTATGGACCAAAGGGGGGGGGGGGATTTTCTCATGGGCTGAAGTAAGATCTACAACTATATTATGTTAGCAAATTTGGGGTCCTGAAAATTTATTTTTAGGAAAAAGTTTTAGCTTTTCTCTCTTAAAATACATTTTTTTTAAAGAAAGACTGATAAATTGTTCATCCTTCTATCGAAATAGTTGTAAGCTGGTTCATTTTGGTTTTCAGTTATTGTTAGGAAATATTGGAAAAAGTATCTTTTGTTTATGCAAGTGTTGAATGGCTTTAGATGCACAGATGAATCTATGAATATGTGAAAAGATGAATATGTAGAATAAGACTTGTTTGCATAAAAAATTGAAAAAAAAAATCAAAGCATTGTTCTACATGATTTATTGAGTCAAGAGTCTCACCATATTCATACGTCAACACCCCTACCGAAGACAAATAATCAAGTACACTTAAAATTTACATTAAAATCAATCAGTTACTCCTTTGAGAAAACCAACATTAGCTAGGCTAGGATCTTGGGATAAGCATGTGAGTGAACTACCCAAGGTTGAAAACCAAAACTAGTGTCATTAATGAGTAAAATATCCTTCTACACTCATATTACCAGGACCACTCCACTAACAATAGAGCGAAATACGAGACAACATTGGATTGTAATTGAAGGTATCTTGCCTTCTCTTACAAATCCTTTGGGCATTCTGTGTACTAGGGGTCCCTTCGAGGATTTTAAAACTGAGTTGGGGACTCAGGTTTCCTGCCCACACAGCATGTTGTCTACGACTATGTCCCCCTTGGTAATTTCTATGATTTGAGGTATCTCTAGTGGCCAAAACTTCTAGGCCCTTACACAAGGTGACTGGGACGGGTTGTCCTAGTACCTAACATGGACGGATCTACTATGTCTTCAGTTTTTGGGAGGGTGCTCGTCTTCATAAGAGTACTTGGCCCCTCAATCTGAGGTTTAGGCGAAGCTCTAGAGTAATCATAACCGTACATTTGGCCATCCTTCCCTATTATTCATTGAGATACTAGGTTTCATCTCCAGTGATCGGTGATTATCAGATGAGGTACTTTCCCTCTGTTTATTGATTGATATAGTTAGTGTATTTTTTATTTTTAGGTACCTGAGTGCTACCATTTTTTAGACTTTAAAGAATATCACATTAAAATTTATTTGATAAACCTTAATGGCCATCGTGGCTACATCTAGCCCTCATCATCACTCCAAATGGTTGTTAGGACTTCGTCCACTCATTATGGAAGATCCACCGAGTTCCACTGAATCAGATTCCTCATCTTTGAGGAATTAGTCTCCTAAATCTCACATGAGATCTGTGTGGACGACCAAAGATTCAAGTTTTCCAGAGGATTTATTCCTCACTTTAACACTCTACTCACAAATCTATTGAACCCTATCGGGGTTCCTGTGGTACATGTACTTCCTTCTTCAGTAGGTGGAACTTTCCCATCTATCTAGTTGACGTGGGTTGTGGAATTTTAGAGCCACTATTGGTCCTCTACCACTTCCCTAGTTGATGGTCATTACAACACTGGTAATGTGGAATCCCGCTATCCCATTTGTCCCAGGTATGAAAACTCACATAACACCCTCTATAAGTGGAACCCAGTAGATGCCAGGTTCCACTCCTATGGTGCCACAATGCATACCTTCGACAAGTGCTATATATAGTGCTCCATATAACACTTAATGCGGCACTATGGCCATGGTTCCTGTTTACCAACAACACGTTTGACCGCAAATGTACAGTTCCAACCCCTAGATTCAGATATCTGGGGGGATTCCCAATATGCACATGCTGGTACGGAATGTCACAGTTCCCCCTCCGTTCTCAGGCATGCATGGATAGTCGCTAATTGACATGAGTGTTCCCTCTATCAATCAAATCCAAATGGTTAGTTTTGTGTTGGTTAGGAATCCACAAGGGGTTCCCAACCAATCCATGGGGGCACCCTACTCACAAACTCAAATGAGTCAAGGGGCACTGCTTATACTGGGGGAAATTTCATACCCCAGAATCAAAATCCTCATGGAAAACCACTCTACAACACCATACTTCAAAGCAACTACTACACCACGCAACCCATGTACACTATGGGGAACCAAATGATGCGAGGATCATAGAGCTCCTTAGGTCATCCGTCATCACCATGGTCCAAGTCAGGGGCACCTAACTCTCTGCCTTTTCTGGCAACGTTGGATATTCCTAACTTATACAAGCTAACAAATGACCCCATCTACCACAACTTACAATGGCCATCCATCCCGCATAAAATACCAATGGACATCCCAAAGTTTGATGGAAAACAAGGGGAGGATCTGGGCACCCATATCACTACCTACCATCTCTAGTGTGTTTTTAACTCTATGGTGGATGATAGTGTCTAGTTACATCATTTTCCTTGCACCCTCACTGGCAAAACCATGAAATGGTATATTGAGTTACCACGCATGTCAGTAAATACCTTTGACGCTCTAGCGATGGAGTTCCTAAAGCACTTTTAGTTACCTATCCGCTATGAGACTAGGATAGAACTCCTTACTTCATTTCTTCAGGATACTTCCACCCACATCTACGATCATATTCATGAATGGAGCAATAGATGAAGGTTAGTCAAAGCTCCCATCCTTAATTTTCTCTTAATGGACTGGTTCTATAAGTCCTTACTCCCACAAATCGCTAGAGATGTCGGTTTAGGTGGTGTAGTCACAGAAGACCAATCCATACGTCATGCCCAGCACTTAGATTTGATTTATTCACAGTCTAGCACTCTTTATGACATAATCCCCCATGCTCTTGGTAACCCCATTGCTTCCACTACTCAGCACCCTGGAGTGCACACCAAGGGGATTGTCGATGCAACCTATAGGGTCACTGTAAAACAACTCAATGGTTCCATTGCCAAGCTGGCAGTGGACCCCTCTACCAAAGTGACTGCTCTTCCTGCCACTACGATAAACTTTGTGCATTCTATACAAAAATCCGGTGGCAAGAACAAGAAGAATAAGAACAAGACCACTCCTTATGAAGAGCAGTCATCCAAGCAGCCCAACCCAAAACATAAGGTTGTTGCGCCTACTGATGAGGAAAAAGATAAAGGCACCAGATATGCATGCAAACTTTGTGCTGAAGACCACACGACTTGGCATTGTTTGTGCCTTCAGGAATGTACATACTATCGTGCTAAAAGAGATTCTAGTAAGGCACTTACTGTCCTTAGAAATCCTTTTCCTACTCAACAGTAGCAAAATCTTATTGCCAACCAACTGCAACCCCCACAAGGGGGCAATGATGATTCGCAACATTCTTTAGCTGGTGAAGGATCTTCTACCATTTACACATTTGAAACAGTAGAACTCGCCACAAGAGCCAAATCTTATGGAGCTCCTGTCACTCTTGCAACAGAACCATCCTCAGGTCAAAACCCATCGCCACCCAACAATCTGCAAATCGAAAGGCCGGTTGAGGACTTTGTAATTCAACCACCCAAGGGGGCACTTCACCTTACAATGCACAATACATCTGCACATGCCGCCCAACACTACAATATCGTAGAGGATTTGGCGCAAGCGTCGTCAGCTATGTCGGCGCTTGAAGTATTACAAATATGCCCCAGCCAATGAAAAGCATTTCTTTCATCTATCATAGGTATTGACCCTATAAATTCCATGCTTGCTATTTTCGACATGGACAAGTGTAAACCTTCCATTTCCCACCAGCTTTCATTTCAAGTGCATATCACTTCGAAAGGTAAAGGTATACACAGAACTGTCATCGAGAAGGTGCTTCAACCTGCATCATGTCGGCTTCATGTTGGCTCTCCCTGGGTTCCCCAACCCTATCCCTACCATCGAACTCCCTTAAAGCTTTCGACAGCCACACCTTTATCCCAAAAGGACACCTAGCTAGTTTTCCCATCAAATTGTATGGGAAAATAATAACGGTGGATGTAGAAGTTGTGGACAAGAAACTCGACTATAATCTATTGCTAGGTTGCAGTTGGACATATGCCATGACAGCCATTTTATCCATTGTCTTTCGTATCATCCTATTTCCATTGAATGGAAAGGTAAACAGTGGATCAGTTGTCTTTTTACACCCCCGATTATTCACTATTACCAAGTGGCTCCATACCCCTAGTAGGAGGTGGAACTAACAGTTATGTTAGTATAGGTACCGGTCTACTGAAGGCTTCTTCCCTTATGGGTTGTTTTCCTCTTCAGCCGCCCCAAGTTTCACAATCGGTCAACATGCTTTCATCAATTCCACATGAACTCACTGATCCCTAGATCTTAACAGCTCCTTGAGACATTCAGAGACCAGATGCCACTGTCACCAGCTGAATCGGACTACCAAGGCATTCAATCCACATCCACATCTTTGGTCATTTTTGTTATCACCAATGGTACGAATACCCTTCCCATAACCACTCCTCCTTTAGATCCATTCAATCAACTCATACCTATGGATGAAGCCGTTCAAGAAATTATGAGTTTTGGAGAGCAACATTGGGAGGATTGGCACCATCGTGTCCGGATATCTTATTTGGACATGATGCCTCTTCAAAACATGTCCTCTGAATTACCAGAAATTGTTTCCTCACCATACGTAACCATCCAAACTTTAGATGTGGAAGGAAACATGGGTGACACTTCCAAGTCATTACCCATAGATATTTCAGTCATGACAGGCATCGTGGAAAACACCCAGATGCGAGCAGATTGTAGTCCTGAGGAAATTGCAAGCTCCACCTGCCTATATGAATAATTCTACAATGAATTTATTTTGTCTCATGAGGAAATGCCCGACTTTAACCCGTTTTTTGTCGTGCATGAGATCCAACTTTATGACGAAGAAAAACAAAATGGGTGGCCAATCCCTTCCCTAGAAATAGCCGTTGAACCCATGCCCGGCCCTATTGCCGAAGAAGAACACCTACTATACCTTAAACAGCTGGATAAAACCCGTCGAGATGCTGATTTGGCACTCGAAGCTCACAAGGAGCAGGTACAATCCCAATTTATGAAAGAGGTTCGGTTTTCTTCTTTCCAAGAGGGCGACTTCATATCACCCTATCATCCAAAAGATAACCTCTTGGAGGCATGCATGCTTTGACCCATTTGGCTAGGTCCCTATGTCGTAATGAAAGTCCTCCCCATGGGGGCATATGAACTATAGGACTAGGAAGGAATCCCATTCAAGGAGCCCACATATTGGCTCTATCTAAAAAAGTATTGTGCCTAGTATTGCACTAGGCATGTGCTTTGTAATTTTATGTATTCATAAGTTTTCCTTCCCTTTCTTGATGTGATTGGATTGCTTTGTTATTTAGTGGAGTACTTGTATCAAGCATTCTTCTCGCAATGTAGATGTCATCATTGCCCTTAGCATACATAGGATACACGGATGGTGCTAGTCGTCACACATGGAACATTGAATCAGCTGCTTCGGTCATCTACACACCTGAGTCGGAACTAATTTTCTCCAGGGAGGTATTTCTCGGTACCACCACCAACAATATTGCCGAGTACATGTCCATCGTTTCGATTCTCATGGAAGCGTCATCAAGGGGCATCTCCAATCTGGTGGTCAGGTTAGACTCCCAGGTAGTCATTATGTAATTGACAAACCATTATCACGTTCGTAATCCAACCTTGTTACATAACTATCTAAGTGTGTGACTCTTGGAACGTCAATTTGAAATAATCACATATGAGAATGTTCCTCGGGAATTAAATATAGTCACTGATTCATTAGCTAACTATGTATTGGATTTACATTTGTCTCATTCTTTATAGTAGCATGCATGAGAAGTAAAACATTTACTAAAGTTAAAAATTTGTTACGAAAAAAATTTAAAAATACATTTACACCACCAAAATACCAAATATATATATAATATATATATATTATATATAATATATATATATATATATATATATATATATATCAAAATCTAGTTTTTTACATCAAAATATTCCAAAACTTGGATGATTTAAGTACAAAATGGCTCAAAGCCCAGCTACAAGCACTCATATGGCTATGCCAGAACACCTGCTAAAAAGATCCTATTGCTCCAAAAAAGCTAAAACCGCTCTAGCTACCCTTTGAAGAGGAACCAGAAACCACTCAAGTACACCAATGGTGTGCCGGTACATATGAGCGGGAATCTCCCTCATAGGAAGGGGGGGGACACCCATAGTTAAACCCTCTTGGTTCCTTAGAACCTCATGGAGACTGTCAACATCACCCCCTCCAACAAGTAGTTGGCCGCCTCATCGCACATAGCGAGGTTCCCCTGCAAGTCGTACTGGTGCCACATCTGTGTTAAGCATAAAAGTTTCATGTCAGTTCTTATTTCACCTTTACAAAACATTACATATACATTCAAAAAGGGTGAAAATACTTAAGTGTTGTCAAAATTATTATCACCGTGAGGACCCCATTTGGTCTCGGGCGGTAGCATCAAGTCTGGGTTGCCGGTAAAATCCATGCCTTCATAGGCATAGTCATCAACAATCAGAATTTGGCTATGGAGCCACTAGAAGAAGTCTTCGTCAAAGAAGTGTCGGAGTGGTCCTCCTCCTGTGCGAGGATCGAGTGATGACCAGCGACCCTGCCTTGGCTCCCTTGGATCAAAGGGACCTAAGCTCATCTATGGGTGCATGACAAGTACCCTCTTAAAGAAAATTGAGACTATGATAGTATCGTACCCAAAACTGTGTTGGGTGCAAGTCTTGCATGCTGTTAATTCTTCCTTCAACAGGCAGAGCATTGCTTCACACCAATTGAACATATGTGGCTGGACATAGTCAACCACAAGCAATAATTGGGCCTTTGTCACTACATGGGGACTTTTTGACCCTGCCAACTGCACAATCAACCATAAAACTGCCCTCATAGACCGAGATTGAATCCTCTCTATAGGGACTCTGTTGCTAACTAGTCCACTCTCAAGGATGTAGTAGATCTGTACCAACTCTGAGATAGATCGTGGATCTGACCTACCACCAGTTAGGTTTAGTTGTGCCCCATGGCACGACAAACCAGTCAAAAAGTAAATATCATCCTGGTCAATCGCCAGCACCTGATCTCCAATCTTGAACAATTGCTCGTGTTCATCCCAACGTTGGATGATCCATCTCAGTAAATCCTCCTATCCTTTCATCAGCTCTAGCTTTGCATACTTCAATAAACCACAATGGCGCAATGTAAGTATTCATGCTAGATCATTTCACATCAGCAATTCCTCATTGACATGGGCTTGTTCTCTCCATAGGTGAGCCATTTCAGCCTGAAACTTGCACAAAATAACCCTAAAAACAGTTAAAATGGGGCAAAAAAACTTAAGGAATCCATTCATGAGGGTTTTAACTACACCCTACAGCCCTAATGCTACCCCCAATGCTACACAGGGAGGATTAACGCCCTCCAGTAGCTTGTACAGAGAATTTAACGCTCCCTACTAGCCATCTCGAGGGCATTAGTGTGCAAATAAGGCTTTAGGGCACCTTAGATCTACAAAATTCCACCCATAAAATTGCTAATAAAGGTTTATTAAGGCATAGAGAAAGGTTTTATCTCTCAACTGGGACTGACAGCACGTCGAATGGTTTCCTGGACCTCTTGCAATGGTCGATAGAAAATCTACTCCTCTTTAGCTCTAGCAAGCTCTCACAAACTTCAAAATAGTGAAAATGATGCATGTGAAAGCTTAAAGCATCTCCTTATATAAATTTAAGAGACATGATTTTTTGAAACTCATTAAAGAGAAAGTGGTCCATTCTCCATGATTTTTTATCATGCATGCACCCAGATAATAGGAATTGCTGCTTTTTTATACCTTTTTACCGCTTTTGATGAAAGTACTTTCAGGAATGAAAAGCAGTAAAAGCTACATGCAATTCTCAATAGAGCACTTTTTGAGATATTTTATTGCTCTTTCAAAAATATAAACATCTCCGAGTTTTTATCATTGAGTTCATTAAATACATGCAACGATGCTATGAGCAACTCTTTTTTGATCTTTCTCCAACTCATTAAACAGAAAAAAACCAAAGGAGCATTCTTTTTAGGCGCTTTTTTCTCGCTCTTTAAACTGAAAAAATCTTGAGCTTAGTCTTTCTGCTCATTAAACTTGATGAATATGACCCAAGCATTCTTTTAGGTAGTTTTCTTTTTGGGACGAAAAACTGAAAAATCCCAAGTTTTTGTTACCGGGCTCGTTAAAAATAGACGATAATAGCAAGAGCACTTTCTTTTTGGGACCATTTCTTGCTCTTAAATAAAAAAATCACCGAGTTTTTCCCCTCCTTCGAGCTCGTAAAACTATGAATAAGGGATGAATTGTTCTTTTCCCTCTTTTGTTCATTAAACTGAAAAAGATACCCTGAGTTTTTTTCATCTAACTCATTAAAAATTTTGATGAAGGTATTGAGTTTGTTGTTGCATGACTCATTAAAAATTCACGAAGAAACACGAGTTTAGTTGTTGCCTCGTACTCGTAAAAAAATGAGGTCTACATCTATTGAAAAAAGGTTTCTCTTTATCCAAGTTCAATAGAATAAAAGACGGAAAACTAACCGATCTGGCACCCGATTAACAACTATGACAAAGGGACCACCATGGATTCTCTCTTTACGATCTTTTCAGGCTCTCTAAATATGAAAATATCATTAAGTTGTCTAGTTTGGACTCTTTCAATTACACAGACAAGATATAGAGTCGTTCTTTTTTCGATACTTTTCAGACTCTTAAAACATGAAAAATTTGACAAGTTTGCCTGTCTGGACTCATTAAACTAATTAGATAGGGAAAAGAGTCATTCTTTTTGCGATCCTTTTCAAACTCTTTAAACATGAAAAGATCGATGAGTTTACCCGTCTGGACTCATTAAATTAATCAGACGGGGAAAGTGGACAATACAACAGTATTCCGTATTAGAAAGCATGGTTTGGTAGCAGTCGTTCCCTTGAACATGGAACTCCCTCATATAAACCTTCATTTTGATGGTCTCTAAATATGAACCCTACCAACCTATGAGTTTTTAGCATATATACCCTGATGTAATTGCATCTCTGTATCCTAACACTCTGTAGTGTTCATGAGTTTAGTGTTGTCTAGTTAAAACCATTGTCGTGCCTTCTATTGTTCAAGGGTTCCCATTTTTTTCCTCTATCAACCAATCATACATATCCTTTCATCATGCCCTCCATTTTTTAGACCCAAATGCTAAAAGATTCCTCAAAAAACAAAATCATTCTTGTCCAGTTTCATGTCGAATGATGTAGGACATGTCATTGCCTACCTTTCGATAGGTTTCTTCCTATCGACTTCAACACTCTATCTAGAAACATAACCCATAAACACATTCAGTGCCTTGGTACTTGCAGACATTAGTGGTAGGTTACCTTGTTTTTTATCAGGGGTTCTCATTATTGGTTCATGATTAAGTGATTCTACAGGTGTTCGATGACAAAGAAATCTTTCACACTCGCTAGTTTGTATTGTGCATCTTGCAGACCATCACCATTATCGGTGGCCTTCCTCGCATCTGTTAACGGTCTCCATTATTGACTGGTAATTAGATGATTTCATGCATGTTCGACATCAACACATATTTTTCACATGTATCGATCTATGCTATTTGGTGAAGCGAAAATCAAGACCTTGGTAGAGGCTTGCATCATTTAGCCTTGTTTCCTCTCCCAAGCTGCGGATATTGTTTTTTGGAGATAGTTGTTTCAGGATGATTCTATTATGACACTGGATCCGCATTGTGCTTATCAGCAGCCAGCCTTGTTATATATCTTTGGAGAAAATTACTCTAACATAGCTATTGAACATGAGAATGCCCAACTCAGGGCATGATTTTATCAGTTTATATATATGTATGTTGTTGTATCAGGTTTTTCCTTGCCACCCAAAGCTTCTCTCTCTAAAAATTTTGATAGAAAATTACAGTTTTAGTAAAGTATTTTGGCCATCATCTCTGCCTTTGATCTCACACTTTAGGGGTCATCTATTATAGGACAAAATGACCTCCTCATCAACTCAAAGGTGAAAGACAGCATGACTGGAACAAAGACCACAATTGCAAGCCTTGATTCCACACTAATGCTCCCTGTACATTGCTAACCTACTTTATAAAGCTTGTTACCAAGCATAGAGGAGCGTTAGTCACCCTACTAACTCAAGTTGTTATACTAGGGGGAGAATTAGTGAAACTAAGAGATGTTCAGTGGGTCAAGCCAACGAATCTGCTCCCAAATATCTAGATATTTATCCCTAAATTTCCTCAAGAAAAGCAGGGAAAGTACCAAAAACCGAATTATTTGGGGAAATTCCAATCTGAGAATGAAGGAAAATGGGAAAAAGCTTGAAAACAGGGCAGGTTCATTGCTTTTTCCCTAATGAACTCTAGGAGGATCTTGGCAGCCCTAACTCAATTGTTATATAAGCAGTGAGTGGGCCATTGTGAAAGGGGTCAGAGCATTTGAAATGATAGCCCACTAAGTTGTTGTGAATTGTCATACACTTGAAGAAGTGAGCTGAAAGAGAGAGAGAGAGAGAGAGAGAGAGAGAGAGAAAGGAAGAAGGGGCAAGGGAAGGTTGATGCAATGGATGCTTGTAATCACTCTTCCATTATAAATATAGAACTACTGTTGTGTTCCCTACTCCATAGTGTCAGTAACATTGTTCATTGAGTTGTTCATTTCGATACTTTTCGAGTTGAGTAGTTTAAGTTTTATACAAATATATGTTCATTGTGCATTCTTGTATTAGTTTTCTAGATTGTATGTTGTGATTGTGATTGCCTTTCCTTTGTGTAGGAATTGTCTTGGAGCCGGCTTTGGAGGAGTTCTTCTTGGCTGCATTGAGATCTCCAAACAAATCTCGAAGGAGATTTGAGGTAAACACTCTTTCCATAATATTTGATAGATGAACATGGGTATAAATTGGTAGCTTCTATAGATAATCTTACATTGTGTCAAAGGTCTCAGGAAGGCCTTTGAGGGTAGTTTTCATTCTCCATACACCATGCATTTTACCCCATAGCATACCCCACCATTGAGCGGGCGTAGCGCACAGTGCCAAATCCAGAGCCTGAAAATGATGATCCTCCAAGACTTCTCTTTCAAAAGCATACAAAAACTTATCTACATCGGTTAAACCATCGTAATAAGGTAAATTTCTTACCTCCAAGGACACATAGCGCAATGATTTAGTCATCATATTGCAGCGCATCGTAGATACTTCATGCAGCCTATTTTGCCAATGATCTAATTCTTCATCTGAGTCTAAGGTACAGGAGATTTCGCAGACCCATGCAATCCATCCATCAACTATTGGATTAACCCAATCTTGGTAAGCGTCATAATTTTGTAGATTTGATATAAATAATCATCACTTTCCTCATAGTCGCAGACCGGTTTAGTATAGTGCGATCCTTCTACATGGTCCAATGGTAATACAATTCGGAGCAATTTCCTTTCAAACGACATTGTCCGCTTCTTCAAATTGATGACCCCATTCATGACAATAGCCCAATAAATTCCCAGGAGCGCGGGGTATGGATTATTGTCATCAACAATCTCTATCACTTCAAAATAGGCCAGCGTGCCCGCACCTTCTATATCTATGGTCACTCCATACAATCATCCCATAGGGATAATATTTTGTTGGTTCTCCATCCTTAATTGAATCAAAGACCATTGGAGTGTAGGCCTGAGCCTCATCTCGCGCCCTATCCTTGTCTTATGTTTTCCAATCTTTCTGACCACACGGTGTCCTTTAGGAGCGTTTTCCTTCCTAGGGCACTTATTTATCAATTCTTGTAGCACTTTCACAGCCTTGCTATCGCTCAGTAATTTCATACAAGTCTCCAAGAATGTGGTAAGCACAGAGGGGTCAACCTCTATAGGTGCGTCGATTGTTGGCAGTTTTTCCTGACTTCCTGAGGTAGAGGCCTCAGCGAAGCTTTTCTTCACCTCCATAAATGTTTCCTTCATGCGCTCAAGACCACACCCAACCTCCTTTTTTGGGGCCTTATGGACCCACTCACTTTCTTTAGGTTGTTTTCCTTTATCATCACTAGCCATTATTCTGCTTCGCAACATGATATTCATATTTCGATCTTCCTCATGGGGCTCGGCCCACATCATCTATAAGTTCTAGGTAGGATCCTGAGGCTACGCCTTCTTCTCTTACATCTTGGCCATTAGCATAGGACATTCTTCAGTTATGTGGTCAAATGACATGACGGGTGTGTCTAACTCATACACTACCATGCGTAGTGCCCTTTCGTTTTTCAATTATAGCAAATGCCCTTCCCACGACCTCTACCAGGTCGTCCTCCTCCTCAGTCCCATCCGCGCCCCTGATATCCTTTGTGTTCTCCCCCATCACCTTGACTAGGAGGCTAAATTTATGCTTGCATTTGATACGTAGGCATCCTCTCCATCATTAGTTCATAGTTATGGAAGTGGCACTCATCATGGCCCATCGATTTGTAGAAATCATAGAACAATTATTGTGGTGTCTGCAAAAAAAATTTGCAGCAAATGACATTTATCTCTTAAATTTTTTCCAGCTATCTGACAAATAGTGTGCCATAGCACAAGCCCTATACTTGGTCCTGTTGGAGCTTCCTACCTCAAGGGCATCCCTCCCCCCCCAAGATATAATTCATGAAGATAGGGCAATGATCCTTATCATGCCCCTGGCTCTTACACTTGAGGCACCAAACTTCTTCACACACCTCTGTCTTGGCCTCCTTTTTTTTTCAAGCTCTACAATTCCAAACAGAGGTTATGCAACTATGAGTGAATTTTTTGGACACCCAAAGATGTGTCCTGAATAAGTGTTTCATGTAATCTCATCACAATTTTTAGAGCTTTCACTTGAGTTCCTATCTTATACTGTGATAAAGAAATCCTTAGGTGGGGCAAGAACGCGACTATAAACCAATCGCGGTGCTAACTATCTGTGAGATTCATATTAGCTTCATGCATCCCTCACTTCAGCCTTTGATCTAGCTCCCAGGGTGTTTCACTGAGCCTCATCATGATTTCCTTAAATCCAATTACCGATTGTGAGGCAGACTTAGGCTTACAGAATTCTTTGTTCAAAGCAGTTTGAGTATCTAATAATGACGCCAACAGATTATTAGTGCAATATTTAATGTACCATGTCAGCGTGTGATCTTGTATAGTGGTAAACACCTGCGCCTTCTTTATATTATCATATGTAATCCATTGTGATGCCCACACAGCCTTCACAACAAACCAAAACTAATCTGGATCCTCAATTCCTAAGCCCTTGAAAACTGGAAACTTCATGGTATTCGACATGTTGAATGGTGGTAGTGGTGGTGGTGGTGTGGGTGAGGGTGTATGTTGTGGGGGTGAAGGTGGAGGTGGAGTAGATAGTATCTATGAAAAACCCTGTCTTATCGGCTAGACAACACTCTACGGTGAAGCCTGTGCTGCTTCCTCATCCTCACTCACAGGAGGTCTAATCAGCGAGCTATATTTAGAGCCTGTTCTTCCCTTATCTCTGAAGAGCTTCCCACTTTGCATAGCTCCAAACATCAAGATAGTGGCAGAACCCATTTCTCACACAACAACATCTTAATCCAAGTATTCAAAGATCTTAGATACTTACCTCACGGTCCTTTGAAGAAGCATCACTTTGCTTCACTGTAACTGACTAAGGTGTCAATCGCGAATTATATAGCAAATCCTCCTATTAACCGATCAGTCCAATGGTCAACAGTGTGCCTAATATTATCTTCAGAGGCTTCCAACCTCCGCACTAACTCTGGAGTCCACACTATTGGACCGTCAAGCCTCCACCTTCCTTGGTCATCTACCAATTTAGCTATCCACTCGTATAGTTCAATCGGGAAGGTGCAGAAGAAAATTTTGTGTATCTCTGTGTACAAATATCTATCCAACCACTATTCTTTTGTCAAGTATATATTCTTGTTTTCCTGCATTGCAAATTCGTGGATCTTTCTATCTAACCACTTCTCAATTTCCTTCTTGGTTAGATTCCAGTGATGTGACATCAGACATCTCTTTATGCAGATCCCAGTCCCAGCAATGAAACCATTTGTTGGCTTAGGGGGTCCTAACCTAGGTTCAGAGTTAGTTGTGCAAAACAAATCCCTACACTACTAGTCCTTTCGGCATCAATCCATTGTGTGCAAACTAAAGTCTCACCCAAAGTAGTATGGGGGGATGCTGGAACCAAGTTTCTGTACCTAGAGATCGGTGTGATGTACCTTTTATGTCCTAGATCTTCTTTTGCATAGATCTCTAAGCCCTTATGGCTTATCACTGTAACTTCCCTTAATCGGCCTCTAAACTTCTGAGAAGCTCTACGACTGCCTTTTGTGGACACTAAACAGGAAAATTATCCATGTACATGCACCATAGATTTCCCTTAGATCAATGTTTACTCATATCTACCTAAGTGTTCAATAACTTTAACAGAAATTGTTATGATCTTTGCATAATCACTTAACATTAATTGTGTTCAAATAATAAGATGGATCAAGAAAATTTGTGTGTCAATACATCATTATTTCATAAAGACATTATTCATCACAGAATATATTTCATTCATACAAGGCAGAAGTAAGGAGATAAAACACTGGAATTTCTACAACAGTCTTCTTTATTAATCTTCAGTAAAGGCTTACAAACTCAAAAATTCCTTCCGCACTCAGCTGCGGACACAAATTTAGGCCTTTGCACACTTAGTTGTAGAGCCTTTTCCTCCTCTAAGACTCATATCCCAATATTCCTTCTATCCACCCATTACATTCATCATTATAGATTATTTCTTAGGCTTTCTAAGACACTCCTATTTATACAATCTCATGGTCCACAGACCATGAGTAGATCTTCAAAAATTGACTCAATTTTACCAAAAGGAGGGTCTATTAGTGTTTGTGTCTTCACACTGCCATCAGTGATCAAAATATGCTCTTTTGCATTCCATAGTAGGAGTCACACACTGATGAGTTTTCATTTCATTAGGTCATGGATTCACTGATGGTAGAGTTTATTTCTAGTTTTTCTCCTCATGATCTGTACTTGTTGATCCTCTTTCATATTTCAGTTATGGTTCATGATTTACTCTGCAGTTTATCTTATTAGGTATTAGGGTTTGGTGTTTTAGGTTTTAGGGTTTTATCATGGTCAAAACCAGTTGTTTTATGCCAATAATGATCATCAAGGATATGAGGAGGCCAATAAAAATTGTTAAAATCATAATTTATCAGTTTGAGAGCTGAATGTAGTTCTCACCTCAAAACATGTTTTGAGGTGAAAACAATTTTTTTTTTTTTTTTTTTACTTCTTCATGATATAATTTTATTTTTTCTATATGTAATATTTGTTCCCAAGCTCCTCCTAATCTTTTGATGTTGACAAGCTTCTGCCACTGCAAAAAATCAAAGTGATCCAAAGCATTAGTCCACTTGTAAGCAAAAGAGAATACGCTTGAAAAACAGAGTATTGAAAAAGACAAAGAGACATTACAAAGATGGATTTTTAAAAGCAAAAATTAAAAAGGGAGTTCATATAAAAACTCCTTCTCTTCTATTTTTATGCCATTATGATATTTTGAAAATCAAAATAGCCAAGGAGAGAAGAAAATCAGTTTTCTAAGTGTCATTGAGCGAAACAAAGGAAAGCGTTGCGCTTCTGGAGGTTTTGGACTGGCGTTGCACTCCTGAGCGATGGCGCTGTGCTCCTGGCCCAATTTCACTGTGCAAATTTCAAAGGGCACTACACTCCTAGCCTGGCGCTACACTCCTGGGTGGTGGCGATGTGCTTAGGCCATCCAAGCCCAAAATCACTCCTAGCTTTAGTTTTCTCCAAAATTTCATCTTCTTTATCACTTGCAAAGTAAGTATTGTTGCTCCTCTTCTCTCTTAGTTTGCATATGTGTAAAATTTCATGGTTTTGAAACTCTTACATGTAAAACCTAATCTCCACTAAAACCCTAGTTTTTCAAAATCCTACTACTTCATTCTCCCTACCACTCACTTCCTAAACTAAAACCCTTGTCCCCATCACTATTATCCCCTTCTACCATCCCTTCATTATTCCCTAAACCTTATCCCTCACATGTTTTTCCCATAGCCTCAATTACATCCATTTCTCCCAAACCATTGCACATACCACCCATCCCAAATTGTGCAAACTAAGAGAGTCATTCAAATCATAGATAGACGTAGTGATTATGAGGAGTATGAGGAGGAGACAATCAATGACAGCTCTGTAGAGAGACATAGGTAGATAAAGCCTCAAAAGGGAGGAAAAATCATAAGAGAAGAACCCACTAGTTTAATATAATTACAGGCTTGCCCACTTGTAGTCTCTTGTTTTAGGTACCAAGGATTTTTTTCATTTTGTGAACTAGTGGAAAGAGCTTAGTTTCAACATGAGTTGGCCAGACATTTTGTGGCTCATTTACATAACAATGAAGTGACACTTGTCGGGGTAACCTTCAAAATAACACCAATTGTCATTTCAAAGGCCACTAGAATCTGTAATGTTGGTGAGAAATGGTACAAGGGTTTCAACCTTGATGAGAATTATTATGAACCTTACATTAGAGCTCAATTCAGGAGATAGGTGAAGAGGCTTTTCCCCTTTAAATTTTTGGAAAGAAGGTATCTTCCTTTAATGAGAATTATTATCAAATATTTTACTTGTGAAGGAAGATTCTCCCGGTTGTATGCTTACGATATCAAACTCCTCATGCACTTCACTAGGGTAAAGATGATGAACCTCCCATACTTCTTGTTTAGAAACAATGACAAGATAGCTTACCTTGTGCAGAGGAAGCCATACCCTCAGCAGTTGAACATCATCTACCATAACTCCTTAATCAAAATCATTGTTATTCACCATCTCAGTCTTCTTAACATTCCTTGGGAGACTTTCATTGCTCATGATATGTTCAAAGATCCACAGATTCCATCACCAATACATCAAGAAGTAGGTGGGCCATAGAGCCATGGAGAGACAAGGAAAGAGATTAAGGAAACCAAAACTACTAAGATTCCAATGTATTTGACATATCAGAGAGGCACAAGGAGATTTTTTGCAGCTGCTAAGCAAGTGTTTGTTCCACAAGAGGTGGAAGGGGCCTTGCCTTCATCATCAGTCCACAGGCAAATGTTATCTCCACAAGGTGTGGAAGGGTATTTGCCTTCTACATTGAAAAAACAAGTACATGTTGAGAATTTGAGAAAAGGCAAGGAAAAAGTGCAATAGGAAGATCTTGCTGACGAGGAGGAAAGAGATCTTGACTTGATTGAGCATGAGGAGCCACAACAGTGCGATACTCATCAGGGAGTCAACATCATTTACTTGGAAGCTCAGGATGAAAAAACTATCAAAGACCTCATCATTCAAGAAAGATAAGCTCAAATACAAGCTTTGGCAGACAATTTAGAGAGATCCAAGTTCATCATCAAATATTTAGAACAATAAAACAAACAATTTAGTGACAAGCAGGTCCTAATGGAGCTGCAAAAGATCAAAGAAAACAGGGAAATGGCTATAGAGGCTCATGTCACATTTACTCCTCTTGAGCAAGATTTTGAAAATGATAGGGAAACATGGCTTGAGAGGGTCAACTTACATCTTGAAGGACTAATTGAGAAGGTCAACAGGGATAAGAAAATGCTCCAACTCATGGCCTACCATTACATGACCCGCAACAAAATCTGCAATATGAGGATAAGGAAGCTAAAAGCTAGGTTGAGGAGAGCCTTAGAGGGCAAGAAAGAGAAAGATAAGTTGGAGATGTTTGCTGAAGCCTCCTAGCCCATCAAAGCAGTTTGATGGTGGTGATCCATGCCAAATTTGGGCAAATTTTGGAAAGTTTTTGCATTTTTTGAATTTTGTAATTTATAACACAGAAATTTTGCCTAGGAGTGCAGCGCCACCGTCATTGTGCTTCTTCCTGGGGCATAAATTAGAGTAAAATTTGACATATTTGGATTCCTCGTGATGAGGACATACACCCTAGAAAGTTTCAAAAGTTTTGGAGCTGATATGGTCCACCAAGAGGTCCAAAAACTACTAAAAAATGACGTCTATGCCTCTTTTTGGACACATTTTAGAAGTCTTAGGAGATTCATGTTTTGAGGGGGGGAAAGACCTCCAAATTCCAAAATTATAGGTGTTTCAAAAACTAAACTTGAAGACATTTCCAATGAGCTATCATGGGCTCAATTTGGCTAAGGGGAAGGCCTTCAAAAGCAGGTGGAAAGTGGCGCTGCGCTTAGGAGCATTTTGCCCAGGAAACTCCAATTCGCCTATTTTGACTATAAATTGGAATTCTCTCTCCTCATGGATGATTTTACCGATGTAATTGATGATATGGCATGTAACTTTAATGGTAAATAGATTTATAGAGTAGATTCATTAGTTAGAGGTGGTTTTGAGGCAAATGAATCAGTTTCCCTACTTATAGAGGCAAGTTGTTTGACTGCCTATATTCCTGGTCCTTGTTTAGAGATGGTTGAAACAACTACTCTTGGTTTTTGACCCTTGATGGTTAGGATGATGGATTTTAATTTCTATATTATGTATTTTCTTTCTCCTTTGCAAGGGTTGGATTCACTTGGATGCTCTGAACTATATTCTACATTGTTGTACGCAATTTCGCAAGGAAATCAATAGGTGTTGCAGCTATTTTTATGGGATTCCTGTGGTATGGTGATTTTGCATAGTTTCTTCTTTCATTATCAGTTTTCTACAAGTTTTATGTATGAAATCATCTATTTCACCTCTTCTAAATGAATGATATCAAGTTAGATAGGTAGAATTCATTGTTTGCAGTGCTCTACCTTGGGAAATCATTCAGTATTCTATGTTTTCTGATGTTTGAGAAGAATACATGATCTTTACATGCCATCCTCATCTCCTCACCAATCTTAGACATCTCACCTCCTTCAATTTCAAGTGCTAAATCCTCTACCTACCTTGCCCCATAGAACACCCTGCATTCTGACCTAATTTCCCATACCTAAATTGCCTAGCTTCATCTGATCCGGAAAAAAACCAACAAAAGTCAATCAAAACCTTTAGAGCTACTATACCTAGCCTAAAATTCCTATCACCTTGACTAACATCCTAAAGGAGAGAGCCCTCTCCTGACCTTGTAGGGCTAGCTATGAGGTTAAGCTTGGTTTGTATTTACCCTAGAATTGCCTTGCTTCAGCCTGAGGTCAATCTGGGCTCTAACATAGTGGCGACCATACTGGGGAACAATGGTCAATCTCACCCTAGTAATATCTTTCAATCAAATTCTTGAACTTTGGATGATGAGTTTTAGAATTCGCTAGGCTGAAACAGAAAGTTATGAAGAAAAATAAAAATTTTGAACTCTGAATGCACTGGCTTCGAGAAGGTACACGAGGTCCAATCCTGATCTGTATCCTCCTCCTGTATTTGAAAATCCTAATCTCGTTCCAAGAATACTTAGACAAGAAAGTTCACTAAGTCCTAGACATATTTTCATATCCCATTCTTGTCCCAGTCAATGGTTGTTTATTGAAGATCTCCCTTTTGATGAGTATTTTGATCTCTCTTTGTTTGAAACTAAATCCAAAACTGCACTTGATGATATAGTTCTAAATTCAGAATTTGTTGCAAATATTGAAAAGGAAAGGAAAAACAAATCAATGATGAATATATCTTAAATTCTCTTCAATCATACATTATAGATACCAATATCCCTGAGATTTTAGAATCGGCATCCGCTACTCTCAGTTCATCAATATTCCCATGAAGTTCCAAAGTTCATTCTCAACCTCATTTTATACTTACCCTTCCCCTTCAACCTATTATATCTGATCAAAGACCTATCACCCCTACTCCTCCATCAACTCCTCCATCAACCACTCCACTAAACCTAAGTAGTCCAATCGTTGTTTCAAATCCACCTCGAGTCATGGCTGCCTAATATGCACCCCTCTTTCTGCTTCAGAATCTGGATGATATGCCCACGGATTACCAAAGTAAGATACCTATTTTTTATGCCACCCAAAGTATTGTAGCACAACAACATGTTGACAGAATGAATGACTTCTTTGACCTTCATGAGGTAGATGCAGGAAATGTGACTATGAGATTATTTATGCAAAGTTTTGGAGGTGATGTTCGTAAATGGTTCCAAGCTTTACCAGTAGCCTCTATCAACACTTTACCGATTCTGCATAGACAATTCCTCAACTAGTGGGAGGTAAAGAAGAACCGAGTCCAAATTTTATCTAAGTATGAAAATATCAAAAGGAATGCAGGTGAAAGTGTGCAAGATTACTGTGTAAGTTTCAATGCAGTTTATAATGCTATTACGGCTTACATTAAACCACTGATGGGGTTAGCATTGCTCAAATTTCTAGACGATTTCGATGCTGATATGGCATATCAGTTACGAGAAAGAGATCCTACCACACTTTAAGATATGAAAAAGAATGTTGTGAGTGTAGAAGCAAATTTGATGGCCAAAAGAGCAAGGATGAAATCTAAAAAGAAGCTGACTATAAAGGAAGAAGCATCTTCCTCAGATGTTAAGGTGGATAATTTGCTCCAGAAAATTGAGAAGATGTTTGACCATTTGACGGTTTCCGATAAGCCTGAAACACTAATCAAGAACCCAAACTTCAAAGGAAAACAACAGTCTCAATTTAGGATTAAACAAAGGGAGAAAAAGGCACAAGATCAGTCAGCACAACAACAGCAGGTCAGAACTCCTTTGCGACAAAACTATGTACACGGAATAGAGGATGAAGATGATGATGATCCAGTGGTTGAGGCAAATATTTTCTTCATTGTTGATGGTTTGCCCATTTTTCTAACGGAAGATGAAGAATAATCGGAGGTTCCAGATACCCAAAGGGATGAATATTACATACTAGAAAATGAGGCAGTTTTGGAGGAGGAGGCAGATGATTATCAACGAGCGTATATGAACACCTTGACAGCATAGCAAAAGCAATATTCTTTGAGAAGTAGGGATGTACCAGGTAATCCAATTCAAAAGAGAAAGGAAGCATAATCCAAAAATGACTCCACAAACATTCAGAAGAAGGGAAAGATCCTGCTGATCCGACTTCCAGCAAAGGACCATCAGCAAATAGTGTGGCAAACAATAAGAACAATCAGCAAAGTGCAGCAAAAGAAAGAGCAGAAAAGAAGGACCTTCCTATCAAAGAGGTAGAGAAAGTTTCAACTTTTAGTTTAGAAAATGAAATAGCTAAATTAAAAGTTTCAATTCCTTTGATTGAGTTGATTAAGAACAACAGCTATAAAAACCAAGTGTCTAAAATTTTTCATATAGATCCTTTATTTGATATGGTCAATGTAGAAGATGATCACCCTGAGCTTATTTTTGGCCCTACCTTAGAAGGTCAATCTGAGGATAGTGAAGTTCCTCCATTTTATATAAGCCTTAGACTACACGAGTATGTTCTCCATAATGCCATGTTTGACTCCAGAGCTTCCCATAATCTGATGCCAAAATCCATTATGGAGAAAGTGGGCCTTGACATTACTCAAAAATATCATGACCTGTACTCTTTTGATTCTGGTAGGGTCCATTGTATTGGTGTTATCAAAGACTTGGTGGTATCTTTAGACCAAATTCCAACCAAGAATGTTCTGATGGATGTGGTTGTGGCAGATATTCCACCATGGTTTGGTATGCTTTTGTCCAAATCATGGGGTGCAAAACTTAAAGGAACTTTACAACTTGATTTCTCCTATGCTACCATTCCTGTGTTTGGTCAATTGAGAAAACTATATAGGGAGAAGAAAATGAAATACATGATTACTAGCAAAGAGAAACCACTCAATCATCCAATTAATGATGTACATACAGATTTAGAATCATTTGTACTATATCCATATAGTGGTTTGAATGATGTTGATAGTCAGTTAGTTGAAGTAGAAGATGTTCCGGAGATTTCATAAAATTTTGGAGTAGCCCTTGATCAAGAAAGACATAAAATAGCAACTTCTTCTAAGCAGTCCACATACTGGCAGTAGCAAAAAGACAGTGAATAGTAGAAAAATGAAGAAATCAGTCAAAATAAGAAAGAGAAGGAAAAAAAATTTCAACATCTAGAAGAAGAGGCGGGTCTTTGGAGCATGGATTTTGATGGAGCATAGGGATTTGGATTTGGAGCCCTACTTTTCAGCGTGACAAAGTTCCTAGCAATGTTAGATTATGTTCTTACAAATTGGCTTTTGACTACTCTAACAATGAAGCAGAGTATGAAGCTTTGGTTGCAGGTCTGAAAATATTGAAGAAATTAAATGCAAAGAGAATTTTGGTCTATGGAGATTCAAAGCTAGTAATCAAACAGGTAAAGGGAGAGTATCATGAAAATCACTCGCGGATGAGAGCCTATAGAAATGCAGTCCTAGACATCTTGCAAATGTTTCCTGATTATACTTTGATAGTTGTACCCGGGACTCAGAATATTATCGCAGATTCACTCGCCACTGCTGCAAGTAATTTGAAGATCCCAATGAACTCCAGCAACAAGTTTGAGATTCATGTCAAACACCAGCCTACTGTTCCGGACAATTTAAGGTATTGACAAGTGTTTTGGGATGATAAGGAAATCAATACCTTTTTGTAGAATGTAGGCAATTACAAGGATGCTTCCATAGATGATGATTATGATACCGATGAACAAGAAATTGAGGTGAACCAAATGAAGATATTGTAGCTGAAAGACAAAATTATTCCTAAAGGTCTCATACCTTTAGAAGAAATTTTTTATCAAGATGATGTGGCTAGAAAGCCAAGTTTGGTGCCTACAAACAAAGGTGTTGATGATGTCAATCTTGGAACAGCAGATAAGGCCAAGTTTGTGAAATTATCCAAAACATTGTCTCTCGAAGTAAAGACTAAATATGTTAGATTGTTATCTAAATTCTCTGATGTGTTTGCCTGGGATTATTCAGATTTGAAGGTGTGTGTAAAAGATATAATTCAGCACACAATTCCCATCAAGCCAAATCAAAAGCCGTTCAGACAAAAGTTGAGAAGAATCAATCCAAAGTTGTTGCCTTCTATTGAGAAAGGGGTAAATAGATTAGATTATTTAAATTTGGTATAATTGTCCCAATCAGATTTTCTAATTGGATTTCGAACCTAGTTCTAGTACGAAAGAATACCGGAGAAATCCGATTGTATATCAATTTCCGGAACCTCAACAAGGTATCTTTGAAGCACAACTACCCACTTCTGAAGATGGATCATATTCTACAATGAGTGGTTGGAGCATCCCACATGTCACTACTCAATGGATAATCAGATTATGGTGCATGAAAATGATCAAGACAAAATTGCATTTACTACACCTTGGGGAAATTTTCATTATGCTAAAATTCCATTCGGTTTGAAGAATGTTAGAGCCACATTTCAGCATGCAATGGACATTGCTTTTTCCAATGAAAAGGATGTATTTCTTGTTGTATATTTAGATGATTTGACAGTGTTTTCAAGTTATAATGATGAGCATCTTCACCATTAAAAGATTGTGTTTCATAGATGTAGGAAGTTCAGGATATCTCTTAATCTAAATAAAATTCTCTTCGCCATGGATGAAGGAAAGCTACTTGGTCACATTATCTCAAAAGAAGGCATTCACATTGATCCTTCAAGGGTGGAGGCAATTCAACAAATAGATTTTCCCTGGAACAAGAAGGAGATACACACTTTTAATGGTAAGATGAATTTCTTACGTAGATTCATACCCAATCTAGCTGAGTATTTAAAATAGATAACTAACATGTTGAAAAAGGAAAGCATGGTAAAATGGATGGAGGATGTGACGAAGTCATTTAATTTAGTAAAGTATGTTTTATCTACAGCCCCAATCTTGATTAGTCCCGATTATACGCAAGATTTCATAATATTTTCATTTGCATCCGAGCATAACATGGCTGCAGTATTGATGCAAAAGAAAGATCAGTTGGAGAAGCCCGTTTCCTTTTTCAGCATGACCATTAGAGATGTTGCCTTGTGGTACAACATAATTGAAAAATAGGCTCTTGATCTTGTTAAAGCTTTGAAGGATTTTAGAGTGTATATTCTGCACCCACACATCATAGCATGCGTTCCCAATGCAGCAATAAAGGATCTATTGATACAACCTAATCTGGAAGGAAGGCAGGGAAAATGGATTGCAACAATGTTGGAATATGATCTAGAGATTAAATCAACAAAGCTGATCAAAGGACAAGGCCTAGCGAGGTTAATGTCTAAATCAAATCTACATGCTTTAGATATAAATCTTATCGCAGCCATGTCAGAAGATGAAGAAAAAGGTTCTCTGATTCAAGTGTCTGAAATGTTTCTTCAGTAATCATGGTATTCAAACATAGCATATGTACTTCAGCACCTTTCACCACCTCCGTGAATGGCAAAGAACAAAGGTAGATCACTCAAACACAAAGCTGCTAAATTCTATGTTTTAAGTAATGCTCTTTATTGGAAAGCCCCGGGAGGTGTGTTAATTAACTGTTTGGTTGAAGATGAAGCTTAGCAGGTGATGTATGATTTTCATAAATGTGATTGTGGTGGTCACTTGTTCTGGAATACAATAGCGAACAAAGTGTTGAGAGCAGGTTAATACTGGCCAACTCTATTTTCAAATGTTTACAAAATAGTCATAAGTTGTCATGAATGTTAGGTCTTCAAGGGAAAAGAAAATTGTTGCCTCTTCCTCTGAAACCTGTTGAAGTCAATGCACCATTTCAACATGGGGACTTGATTTCATTAGGGAAATCCATCCAACATCATCGGCACAACACAAATGGATCCTAACAGCAACCAACTACTTTACCAAGTGGATTGAAGCAATTCTAACCAAACAAGCCATAGATACGATAATCATCAAATTTCTAGAGTCAAATATTTTATCTTGTTTCGGTTTTCCTAGTAAAATCATCACAGATAATGCATCCGCATTTAAATCAAAGAAGATGTTCGAATTTTGCAGCAAGTATAACATTACTTTGGGTCATTCTATGGCCTATTACCCACAAGGAAATGGTTTGGCTGAATTATCCAATAAGTCTTTGGTGAACATCATCAAGAAAATGTTGGAAACTAATAAGAAAAGTTTGCAGAGGAACTTGGTTAATGCCTTGTGGGTTGACAGGGTGAGCTAGAAGAGATCCATAGGTATGTCTCCATTTGAATTAGTTTATGGCATTGACATAGTTTTCCCACATCTCTTGCAATTATGGTTATGAGACTGTTACAGGAGGCTGGCAGTGAAGAGGATGACTTTTAGCGAAGAATGAATTAGATGATTTATTTGTAGCAAACAAGGGATGAAGTTTTCCAAAACACTTTCAGATTGCAGGAAAAGATCAAGAAAATCTATGATCAAAAAACAAAAGCAGACAAATTCCAGCTAGAGGATGTAGTGTTGTGGTGGGATGCTTGGAAAGAGAACAAAGGAAAGCACAGTAAGTTTGAAAACTTATGGAAAGGACCCTATAAGATTGTAGCATACAGAGGACAGAATGCCTTTTTTCTCAAGGAGATGGATGGTCAGGATTGTCTAGGAGGGCCAGTAAATGGTAGGCTCCTGAAGCACTACTACTTCTGAGGTGATTTTTGAAATCATGATATGGTCATTATACATACCATTTTCCCTTTCATTGCAAGATTTCTAGGTACACAATCATTTCAACTTGGGGCCTGAGGTGAAGGCTATAAAGTTTGATGATATGTGTGAAGTTTGCTAGTTTTAGTTTAGTTTCTAGTCACAGTTTGAGTCATGAGTCAATTTCAATTTGCATGTCAGTTTTCAGTTTTGGAAGGGTTTTGACTCCATTTCCCAATGGATAAGGAAACTAGGTCTACAACGTTCTTGGCACCTCCAAGGAGCTACCATCCCATTAGAGCTAATGTTAGTGTCAGTGTCTTCACACTACCATCAGTGATCAAAATCTGCTCTTTTGCATTCCATAGTAGGAGTCCCACACTGATGAATTTGTATTTCATTAGGTCATGGATTCACTGATGGTAGAGTTTATTTCCAGCTTTTCTCTTCATGATCTGTACTTGTTGATAATATTTCATATTTCAGTTATGGTTCATGATTTACAGTGTAGTTTATCTTATTAGGTCTTAGGGTTTGATGTTTTAGGGTTTAGGGTTTTATCATGGTCAAAACCAGTTGTTTTATGCCAATAATGATCAGCAAGGATATGAGGAGGCCAATAACGATTGTTAAAATCATGATTTATTAGTTTGAGAGTCGAATGTAGTTCTCACCTCAAAACAAGTTTTGAGGTGAAAACAGAGTATTATGTTTTTTTCATTTATCTTTCTTCATGATGTAATTTTATTTTTTCTATATGTAATATTTCTTCCCAAGCTCCTCCTAAGCTTGTGATGTTGCCAAGCATCTGCCACTGCAAAAAATCAAAGTGATCAAGAGAATTAGTCCACTTGCAAGCAAAAGAGAATACACTTGAAAAGTAGAGTATTGAAAAAAACAAAGAGACATTACAAAGATGGATTTTCAAAAGCAAAAATTAAAAAGGGAGTTCATATAAAAACTCCTTCTCTTCTATTTTTATGCCATTATGACATTGTGCAAATCAAAATAGCTAAGGAGAGAAGAAAATCGGTTGTCTAAGTTTCATTGAGCAAAACAGAGGAAAGCGCTGTGCCTCTGGAGGTTTTAGACTGGTGTTGCACTCCTGAGTGGTTGCGTTGTGCTCCTGGCCCAATTTCGAAGTGCAACTTTCAACAGGCGCTGCACTCCTAGCCTGGCACTACACTCCTGGGTGGTGGCACTGCGCTTAGGCCAGCCAAGCCCAAAATCACTCCTAGCTTTATTTTTCTCCAAAATTTCATCTTCTTTATCACTTTCCAAGTAAGTATTGTTGCTCCTCTTCTCTCTTAGTTTTCATATGTGTAAAATTTCATGGTTTTGAAACTCTTACATGTAAAACCTATTCTCCACTAAAACCTTAGTTTTTAAAAATCCTAGTGCTTCATTCTCCTTACCACTCACCTCCTAAACTAAAACCCTTGTCCCCTTCTACCATCCCTTCATTATTCCCTAAACCTTATTTCTCACATGTTTTGCCCATAGCCTCAACTACATCCATTTCTCCCAAACCATTGCACATACCACCCATCCCAAATTGTGCAAACTAAGAGAGTCATTCAAATTATGGATAGAGGTAGTGATTATGAGGAGTATGAGGAGGAGACGGTCAGTGGTAGCTCTGTAGAGAGACATAGGTAGAGAAAGCCTCACAAGGGAGGAAAAATCATAAGAGAAGAACCCACTAGTTTAAGAGAATTACAGGCTTGCCCACTTGCAGTCTCTTGTTTTAGGTACCAAGGATATTTTGAATTATGTGAACTAGTGGAAAGAGCTCAGTTTCACCATGAGTTGGCCAAACTTTTTGTGGCTCATTTACATAACAATGAGGTGACACTTGCTGGGGTAACCTTCAAAATATCACCAGCTGTCATTTCAGAGGCCACTAGAATACCTAATGTAGGTGAGAAATGGTACAAGGGTTTCAATCTTGATGAGCATTATTATGAACCTTACATCAGAGCTCAGTTCAGGAGACAGGTGAAGAGGATTTTCCCCTTTAAATTTTTTGAAATTAGGTATGTCCCTTTGATAAGAATTATCATCAAATATTTTACTTGTGAGGGAAGATTCTCCCATTTGTATGCTTACCATATCAGACTCCTCATGCAATTCACCAGGGTAAAGATGATGAACCTCCCATACTTCTTGTTTAGAAACATGGACAAGATAACTTACCTTGTGCAGAAGAAGCCATACCCTTAGCAATTGAACAACATCTACCATTACTCCTTAATCAAAATCATTTTTCTTCACCATCTCAGTCTTCTTAACATTCCTTGGGAGACTTTCATTGCTCATGAGATGTTCAAAGGTCCATAGATTCCATTACCAATACATCAAAAAGTAGGTGGGCCATCTAGCCATGGAGAAACAAGGAAAGAGGTTAAGGAAACCAAAACTGCTCAGATGCTATTGTATTTGACATATCAGAGAGGCACAAGGAGATTTTTTGTAGCTTCTAGGCAAGTGTTTGCTCCACAAGAGGTGGAAGGGGCCTTGCCTTCGTCATCAGTCTGTAGGCAAATGGTATCTCCAGAAGGTGCGGAAGGGGCATTGCCTTCTACATCAACAAAACAGGTACAGGTTGAGCAGTTTAGAAAAGACAAGGAAAAAGTGCAAGAGGAAGATCTTGGTGATGAGGAGGAAAGAGAATTTGACCTGATTGAGCATGAGGAGCCACAACAGTGCCATTCTCATTAGGGAGTCAACATTATTAACTTGGAAGCTCAAGATGAAAAAACTATCAAAGACCTCATCATTCAAGAAAGAGAAGCTCAAATACAAGCTTTGGTTGAAAATTTAGAGAGAGCTAAGTTCATCATCAAATATTTAGAATAGGAAAATAAACAATTGAGTGACAAGCAGGTCCTCATCGAGCTGCAAATGATCAAAGCAAACAGGCAAATGGCTAAAGAGGCTCATGTCACATTTACTCCTATTGAGCAAGAGATTGAAAATGATAAGGAAACATGGCTTGAGAGGGTCAACATACATCTTGAAGGACTAATTAAGAAGGCCAACAAGGATAAGAAAATTCTTTGACACATGGCCTACCATTACATGACCCACAACAAAATCTGCAATATGAGGATAAGGAAGCTAAAAGCTAGGTTGAGGAGAGCCTTAAAGGGCAAGAAAGAGCAATATAAGTCGGAGATGTCAACTGAAGCCTCCCTAGCACATCAAAGCGGCTGATGGTGGTGATCCATGCCAAATTTGGGCAAATTTTGGAAATTTTTTGCGTTTTTTGAATTTTGTAATTTATAACACAGAAATTTTGCCTAGGAGTGCAGCACCATTGGCGCTGCACTTCTTCCTAGGGCATCCATTGGAGGAAACGTTGACATATTTGGATTCAGAATGATGAGGACATACACCCTGGAAAGTTTAAGAATTTTTGGAGCTGATATGGTCCACCAAAATGTCCAAAAACTACTAAAAAATGACCTCTCTGCCTCTTTTTGGACACACAGAAGCAGTCTTGGGAGATTCAAGTTTTGAGGGGGGAAATGACCTCCAAATTCAAAATTCCATGTTTTTCAGAAACTAGACTTGAATACCTTTCCAATGAGCTATCATGAGCTCAATGTGGTTAAGGGAAAGACCTTCAAAAGTAGGTGGAAAGTGGTGTTGCACTTAGGACCAATGGCACTGCGCTTAGGACCATTTTTCCCAGGGAACTCAAATTTGCCTATTTTCACTGTAAATTGGACTTCTCTCTCCTCATAGATGATTTTACTAATGTAATTGATGACATGGCATGTAAATGTAATGGTAAATATTGTTATAGGGTATATTCATTAGTTAGAGGTGGTTTTGAGGCAAATGAATCAGTTTCCCTACTTATAGAGGCGAGTTGTTTGATTGCCTATATTCATAGTCCTTGTTTAGAAATGGTTGACACAGCTCCTCTTCTCATGTTTTTGACCCCTGATGGTTAGGATGAGGGATTGTAATGTCTATATTATGTATTTTCTTTCTCATTTGCAAGGGTTGGATTCACTTGGATGCTCTGAACTATATTGTACATCATTGTAAGGAGTTTGGCAAGGAAATTAATAGGAGTTGCAGCTATTTTTATCGAATTCCTGTGGTATGGTGATTATGCATAGTTTCTTCTTTTGTTATCAATTATTTACAAGTTTTATTTATTCAATCATCTAGTTCACTTCTTCTAAATGAATGATATCAATATGGATAGGTAGAATTCATTGTTTGTAGTTCTCTACCTTGGGAATCATTCAGTATTCTATGTTTTATGTTGTTTGAGAAGGATACATGATCTTTACATGCCCTCCTTAGCTCCTCACCAGTATTATACATCTCACCTCATTCAATTTCAAGTGATAAAGCCTATACCTACCTTGCCCCATAGAACACCCTACATTCTAACCTAATTTCCCAGACCTAAATTTCCTAGCTTCATCTGATCCAACAAAAAACCAACAAAGTCAATCAAAACCTTTCGAGCTACTATACCTAGCCTAAAATTCCTATTTGATCTAGTCACCTTGACTGAGATCCTAAAGGAGAGAGCCCTCTCCTGACCTTGTAGGGCTAGCTACGTGGTTAAGCTTGGTTTGTAGTTGCCCTAGAATTGCCTTCCTTTAGCCTGAGGTCAATCTAGGCTCTATCAGGGTCAAAACAATGTTTGACTCCTAACTAACTCCATGCTCCACATCCACAATTTGTGGAGACTTTACACCTTTTCACATCAAAATTTGGGCTTTTTCCCTAAAACTAACCCAGGGGACCCCATCCCAACAAAATCCTCCAAATTTCTTTGTTTATCTCTTGAAGTGCAGGTTGGATCAGATGGGTTTTCTTTAGTCTCTACTTCTGATGGCTTCTACTCATCAAGCATGATCCATATCTTCTCGTTTCACTAGGAAAATATTATGGATCTTCAAGAGTCTTTTCTTCCAGGGGAATAGACCTATTTCTAATTGATGAAAAAATGTGTTCTTTTTGTGAAGTAGAGACCCCAGCTTCTGCTAGGATTTGAGATAATTCTTGGAATAGCATCACACTTCCTGTTATTTTCATACCAGCTGGAAGATCTTGTTAGCACATGGATTAGAGCGAGGGGTTCTTTCAGTGCCAAAAAACTAGAAATTCACTAGCTCAAAAGTTAAATTTCAATTAAAAGAAACAAACCAAGATTGTAAACTTAGAGAGAAAATCACCTAAAAGATAGTTTGCAAATAAATAAACCAGAAATTGAAAAACTCCTTTGTAGTGAATAAAATCACACTAAAAATTTTCTTGCAGTGAAGGAAAACAAACCAAGCATCACACTTTGCAGTAAAAAGAAATCATTCCTAAAAACACAATTGCAATGAAGGAAAACAAACCAGGCATCGCACGTTGCAGTAAAGAAAATCACTCTTAAAAACTAAATTGTAGTAAAGGAAAACAAACCAGGATTGTGAGCTCTCTGGAAATACCATCCAGTATGCTTCAGCAAGCAAGGGGAATCACACTAATCTAGTAATTCATCTTGGGAAGAAAAGGGAAAAGCATAACAAATCATTGAGGCCTTATCCTACAACACCTCCCTAAAAACGGCACCAAAATGTCAAGCGGTATAAATGCAATATTTACACCAACATTTAAATTGTCAATCCAGGTTGGTAAACTTAGAGGCATAGCAAAATATATGCTAGATGAAGACCTGAGGGATCTGTGGAATAAAAATAAAGATCTTGAAAACAATTCAAAGGCATGATTGAGAAAAATGAACAAGATTCTTCAAAGTAAAGTAAACACATTGTGAATCTACTTTTAGCTCCTCTTCTCGGTTGAGTGACTCCTGCAGAAAGTCTACCTTAGTTTTCCAGGGGACAAGGGAATGTAGATTCTCCTCAAATTGACAAACCATTCAGGAAATAAGGAATCCAAAGCCTCTTATAGGATTACTTGCTATGTTGCAAAAATGGAAAGCATGAAATGAAACTAGGAAGCATAAAGTAACTTCATACCAACTAATCTAAGAAAACTATTAAGTGCTTTAAAAGGAATCTAGACTATATATACACTGCTTCTCTGGAAACAACTCAATACTCAACTATAAGGAAAGTTTTCAATAGGAACAAATAAGATAAATACATTTCCTGTTGCTTTCAAGATCACCCTGGTCTTATAAAATCATTAAGTACTTTCTCTTCAACACAGAAATATTCTACAAGATATGTGTATTGCTTAAAGTAGCATGAAGGAATATCAATCACATCTTTTAACCTTAATATATTCTAAGAATTATGTGAGCACTTCACTTTTCCAATAAAACAAGATTACAATCTCTCCTCATGCTAATCTTAGCATTTGATTATTAAGATTTCAGGAGTGAGAGTGAGGATCAATTCCATAAAAATAATGGTTTTAAGGTAGTCATGAATGCTACATCATGAGTTAAATAAACCAAAACCCTTAATAATCCATTGTATCTTTGTTATGCAGCAAATGAGATCAAGGCAAGTATCACACTTAACTTGTAATAAAAATGAGAGATGTGGTAATAAAACATTCATTACGTATACTCTATCTCAGTCTTCATAGAAATAATTCCAAGAAAACAATGACATCATTAATCAAACTCAGATTATCAAAGTGATGAAAAAGAATTGTGGAATGAAATTACAAATCTCAAATGATCAAATAATAAAGAAGAGTTATTCACACTTACACACTATGCATTTGTCAAAATAGAATGTAGAAAGAAAATCCTAAGAGATATTGGGCAATGGACTGACTGGTGGGCTCAAACCACCCATCTTGTTGCCGTTGAAAAGGTTAAATCACAATCCCGGAAGATTTATAAGAAATGCAAACACAAAATCGAATGCCATATTATATTAATATTGAAATCTTGTTACATAAGCATTGAACAATGTAGAGCTTGGATCTAGTGGTCCCATTCATGGATCATCCCACTGGGCATAGAATCCTCCCTTCCTTTCCCAATGAAATCAACCTTTGTCTCTGAAAATACAATTTACATAATACAACTATCTTCCCCCCCCCCCCCCCCCCACCCCACAATACGCAACCTTCATATTTATAATAATAGTGCCTCTCAGCTACCCAGATCCACAGTTACACAATGCATAATTTTAGGGTCTGCAAACCCATTATGAACCAAAATAAGGAGTTTTATTACTAACTAGATATGCATCAATCTGAGGTTCCATATAAGCACAAAAACCAGTATCAAATCATGGAATCCTCACCATCGTGTCCATGGTAATATCACAACGTTATTAAACCTCGTGACTTTTAGAAATAATTTGACCATATTTTTATGCGCTATGAGGTATACCTTGGTGCGATCAAGGGAACACATCAACATATCGACCCTCTACTCTTCAAAACCCATATGCTCGTTTTCCATCATGACAACTCGATGTATGAAAATCGTGGAGGTGAGAACAAGATTTGCACTGTCAGAACAGGAAATGTGTTGTTAGAATAGTAACTGTACACCTACCACAAGGGAAGCCTACTATTAATGATATTTTCACATCAAATATTTTCAAATTAAAAAATAAAAGACGAATTCATAAATCAATAACTTGTTACCTATGAATTCCTCTAGATAATAGCCCAGTAATGCATAAAAAGGATAATAATGACTATAAACACCTAGTGTAGCCATAAGAGTTATTCAGCAAAATGTATGAAATTCTAGACAAAATGGAGGCTCAACAGAACTTCGGAGGCTTTCTACTCATGATGGTCTCACTTGACCTTCACTTCAGTTCTACCAACTCATTTGACAAAGTCTTGACAGTATTGGTCAAGCCCTCAAGATCAATAGTTTCTTTCTCTCTGGCCTTACTTACAGAGGCCTGAGACCTTTTACCTATGCCCTTGGAGTCTTTAGTTGGTTCAACATCTTAAATGACTCCAATCATGTGAAATTCCTTTTCAACCATGATTTCCTCTTCATAATTTTTGGTCAATGTTTGTTTCTCAGTTCTCTTTACAAACTATGCAATGTTGGTCAGCAAGGTAGAAATGTAATAATGGATTGTGATGAAGTCATGAGGTTTATTGTTTGCTAATAACTTATTCAGAATGTGGTTAAACCTCTTATTAAAATATTTCACTTTTTCCTTTTGCTCCATCTTGAGACTGCCCAACTCTTTTAATAACATGTAAGGGGTCTTGTTGTCAACAAATTTCTCAAGGAAATTTTTCTTTAAATCCCCTCTAGTTCTGGATGGAATTCATAGGAATACTGTGATACCACATAGTTTCTCTATCATATAAGGTACATGGAAACAATCTACATGCAACATCATCATAGCGTACCTTTGTCAAGGTCATACTTCATTAGGAGCTATTTTAGATGCCTTGGCATCTTGTGTAATGCATCTGGTAGTGCAAGTGGGCCCTAAGAAATCCAATCCAGATCTTGGTCTGCTATGTCCTCTTCATTTTCTTCCCCTTCTTCTTAAAAGTCTAATTAGTCTTCTTCTTCTTCTCCACCCAACCCACGAAAAGTATCATATGAGAGAACTACATTATCACTGTCACCATCGTTGAAGGTTGGAGGTTATTTTGGTTTTTTGTGTTTTCTTTGAATTCTGCTAGCTCTTCAAGGGTGGTGAGAACCAAATCATCAACTATTAAAACCACTATCCTAGTAGGGGTGGTTTGATTCTTCTTTGGAGAATATGGAAGATTTTTTATTCCAGGTATCAGTCCAATAGCTCTCAAAAACTTTTGGGTGGTGGTGTGGATGGCCTAGAGCTGTTCATATGTGAGTTCGTAAGGCTATGTGGTCTCGAGACGAGAATAATTACCAACTTCAAGAATGTGCACAAGGGATTTTTTAGGAATATTACTACCTTGACCATAGGAAGTATGATTGGGGTTGGTGGGGTTATCAACCATAAAATTCTGGCTTCCCTCCTTCTAGCGCCAGACATGTTAACGGTGTTGGACCCACCAACATTCATGGGATCTTCCTAATATGAAGTCCCAACTTTACCTCAGGTTATTTGGTGTAGGAGTCCCATCCGATATAAAGGCAAGGTTGTCGAATCCTTAAAGATTTTCAATGGCATTATCTTCGAAAAGCAAGGTGTGTCTGGTGAGTGTTCAACTTTAAGTGTGTCAAGGTTCTTCTACTCTGGAGAGGGGATAAAAAGTAAGCCTCTAAATGAGAGGTAGTAGTACCACCCAAGAAGAGACACACATGAACCGTAAGGATCCATCTAACATCCAGTGGAATAGTCTACAAAGATGCGGCAATCATTACAACCAATGAATGAATAAATATTTGTCTGATATCCTACAAAATATTCCACAAGGATGGGACAACAATGACAACCATTATAGCACATTCTCAACAAGATAAGTACTAAAACAACCAAAATATTTCAACTATCTTAGGACATGTGAAATCAAAAATGAAATACAAACATCTACAAAATAGTCTTACAACCATTCATAATACATGCATGAAGAACTTGTTAGCCTTGAGGGCTTCTATTATTAAGTAAAATTTCCAAGACACGTGTTTACAATGTACATCACTAGCTCCAGTAGTGGATCATTGGAGCCATCCCTTTCTCCTCAAAGAACTGATATATCTCTTTAATGCCTTGTGGGAGGAGCCAAGGTGAAAATTCCTTTACTCGTCCAATGAGGGAGTATATAACCAAGGATGACTCTTTAACTACCTTCATGGTTGTTTGACTTCCTATGAATTTTCAACTTACATGACTCTTTACGTTACATGTGTGTCCTTTGGGCTTCCACTTTACAATACATTTTGAATACAATACACATGATCCAAAATAGGGATGTGGCAAATGACCACTCATGACATCACATCACATCACGCTGCTGACATGGACTGCTTGATGATGTGGCATGTCAAGCCACTACTTTTGCTAAGTGTTGGATGTCCTCTTGAAGATGTTTTTATTTCCACCTCTGCATGGCTTAGTGATGTGGAATCTTCCATGATCTCAAGTCTTGAATAGTGGTCGCAAACTAGTGTCCCTTCACTTTCCCTTCATCAATTAACTTGTAATTTCAACTATGAGAGAGTCTTTGAGCATGATTCTCTCTCTTCTTCTCCTTCTTCATCATCTTTTCAGGACATATAGGGTACCTATTTGATGCAGGAGCATCTGATTCAGAGGAAAAATCTTCTGATTTATTCCATAAAAAAATCAAAAAAGTCTACAGGCAAGGAGTGGGATCCTTAGCCTGCTATTTCCCATGTTTTTTTAGTTAAATTTAGAAATAGAATATGCCATCTTTTCTAGATAGAATAAGGCAGATTAGATTAGTAGTGAGAAAAAACAAGGAAAAGCTAAGATTTTTAGGTATTGCTACTTTCTAAATGTAATTGCTTTTGTAATAAGGCAGCTAGAGATAGGAAAGAAAAAGATGGAAAACTCAGCTGCTAAGTAGGGAAGGTTTCTTTTCAGGCAAGAGTAGAATTAGAAATTTCTTTTATGTATGAAAAAAAATGTCTTGGTACAGATATAGGAGCGCGGACCTGTAAAAGAAAAATGGGGTGTGTTAGCTGTGTAAAAGGAGGAACCCGCGCTGTTCATAACTTGGACAGTTTTAATAAAAGATATGTGTGTGCTTTAATTTACTAAGCTGTGTGTATATGGTCGGTTTTGATTCTGAGATTGAATGCTCCTGAAATTTAAACACAAGCGGTGCCAATTTTAGATGGATGAAGCTGCACACTATCAATTGTTTTATTTGTATGCCTGTAGGATAGAATTGAGGCGGTGAAATTTTAAGTGTTGAATGTTGTAGAATTCATTTAACCTGTGGCAATTGCATAGAATTTCAATAGGAATCGGTGGCATTTGAATTGAAATATGGTGGAAATTAAAACAACCCGGGTCAACTATATTTTACACAGCATTTTAATTGTATTTTGAAAGCGTGGTATCGATAATTGCCAACACGTTGGGCGTAGCTCATGGAATTGTTGCACGCTGCCAGTGCGTTGTCCTTATAATGAAAATACGTAGCTATTGAAATTTAAAAACACTGCGTTGATTGTTAATGGGTTTGAATTGTAGTGTGGTCCAAAAGCCGTGCGCAGCCTTCAGAACCCAATGCGTTGTTCTTCCATAGATAAATACAATGTTTGTTTGGAATATGGTATGGTGTAGTTATAAGTTTAAAAGAAGCTGTGCGTTGTTGCAAGTCTTATGAAATTGTGTAAAAACCCATGGAAAGGCTGTGCGCCACCGTTGCCTAGAGTATTATACCCACATTCATATATTTGTGAAAAAAAAGAGTTTGTGCGCAGAATATTTATATACCGTTCCTTTAACATTGTGACAGATCTACAAAGCATTATATATATTGAGGGAGAGAGAGTTCATGACTGAGGATCTCCAGGAATTGGCAAAGGAACAAATTGAAGACATAGAAGATATAGAAACCAGATTTGGAAGATTGTCTTTAGAACCGACAAGCAGTCCATCATTTGTGGTATCAGAGCCAGCAATTGGCAGTGAAGTAAATCTCAGGAGCAGTAGAAGGATGGCTTTCAGGGTTGGAAGAGGACAAGGACGTGGACGTGGTGGAAGAGGATGGCATGCTGGAGATGTCGAATTGAGAGAAGATGTAGAGGAGCTGCGAGCTAGGTTGGATGCACTAACCTCCGACAGGAATATAGATGATGGAGACGTAAGTGAACCCGAAGCTGAAGATACTGAAGAGGAAGTAGTAGAGGTTCCTCCTGAGATGAAGATCTTTCAGTCAGTGATGAAAGCCACAGCCAGGCCATGGAACCAGTTAGTACCAGTATATCAAGGAGGACTAAATCCAGAGGAGCTGATTGAGTGGATTAACAGCATGGAGAAATTCTTCGATTATGAAGAAATGGAAGAGGAGAAGAAAGTAAAGTTTGCTGTCACCAAGTTAGTAGGCCATGCAGCGCTCTGGTGGGATGGTGTACAGGCAGAAAGGAGAAGACAGGGCAAGCAGCCAATCAAGAATTGGAGCAGGATGGAAGCAAAGCTTAAAGGTAAATTTCTACCCATTAACTATCAACAGACATTGTTTAGGCAAATGCAAAATCTCAGGCAGAGAGCTTTGACAGTAAAAGAGTATACAGAAGAGTTCTATAAGGTGAGTATAAGAGCTGGAGAAGC
>APFE031262528.1:134539-177906 GCA_000404065.3 Pinus taeda
AAGGAGTATTTGAAGCAGATGAAAGAAGGTAAGGTAAGCTATGCTGTAATTTGCAAGCCCAAGGTAATCATGACTTCCACCAAAGTTTCTGATTTACCTATTGAAATTCAAGAAATGTTGGAGAGTTATTATGATATTATTGTTGATGACTTGCCTAATGAGTTATCGCCTATCCGAAGAATTAGTCATCATATAGATTTAATTCCTGGAGCAAGTTTGCCTAACAAAGCAGCATATAGAATGACTCCTGCAGAAAATGAAGAAATTAAGAAACAGGTACAAGAATTGCTTGACAAGGGGTTGATCAAGGAAAGCTTGAGTCCTTGTGCGGTGCCAACAGTGCTGAGCCCAAAGAAAGATGGAGGCTGGAGGATGTGTACAGATTCAAGAGCCATTAATAAGATCAGGAGCATCTGATTCAGAGGAAAAATCTTCTGATTTATTCCATAAAAAAATCAAAAAAGTCTACAGGCAAGGAGTGGGATCCTTAGCCTACTGTTTCCCATGTTTTTTTAGTTAAATTTAGAAATAGAATATGCCATCTTTTCTAGATAGAATAAGGCAGATTAGATTAGTAGTGAGAAAAAACAAGGAAAAGCTAAGATTTTTAGGTATTGCTACTTTCTAAATGTAATTGCTTTTGTAATAAGGCAGCTAGAGATAGGAAAGAAAAAGATGGAAAACTCAGCTGCTAAGTAGGGAAGGTTTCTTTTCAGACAAGAGTAGAATTATAAATTTCTTTTATGTATGAAAAAAAATGTCTTGGTACAGATATAGGAGCGTGGACCTGTAAAAGAAAAATGGGGTGTGTTAGCTGTGTAAAAGGAGGAACCCATGCTGTTCATAACTTGGACAGTTTTAATAAAAGATATGTGTGTGCTTTAATTTACTAAGCTGTGTGTATATGGTCGGTTTTGATTCTGAGATTGAATGCTCCTGAAATTTAAACACAAGCGGTGCCAATTTTAGATGGATGAAGCTGGGCGCACACTGTCAATTGTTTTATTTGTATGCCTGTAGGATAGAATTGAGGCGGTGAAATTTTAAGTGTTGAATGCTGTAGAATTCATTTAACCTGTGGTAATTGCATAGAATTTCAATAGGAATCGGTGGCATTTGAATTGAAATACGGTGGAAATTAAAACAACCCGGGTCAATTATATTTTACACAGCATTTTAATTGTATTTTGAAAGCGTGGTATCGATAATTGCCAACACGTTGGGCGTAGCTCATGGAATTGTTGCACGCTGCCAGTGCGCTGTCCTTATAATGAAAATATGCAGCTATTGAAATTTAAAAACACTGCATTGATTGTTAATGGGTTTGAATTGTAGTGTGGTCCAAAAGCCGTGCGCAGCCTTCAGAACCCAATGCGCTGTTCTTCCATAGATAAATACAATGTTTGTTTGGAATATGGTATGGTGTAGTTATAAGTTTAAAAGAAGCTGTGCGTTGTTGCAAGTCTTATGAAATTGTGTAAAAACCCGTGGAAAGGCTGTGCGCCACCGTTGCCTGGAGTATTATACCCACATTCATATAATTGTGAAAAAAAAGAGTTTGTGCGCAGAATATTTATATACCGTTCCTTTAACATTGTGACAGATCTACAAAGCATTATATATATTGAGGGAGAGAGAGTTCATGACTGAGGATCTCCAGGAATTGGCAAAGGAACAAATTGAAGACATAGAAGATATAGCAATCAGATTTGGAAGATTGTCTTTAGAACCGACAAGCAGTCCATCACTATTCCTGATGAGACGACACCAATATGAAGAACTCCTAGTCTGAGATGATGCAATCTAATCCACCAACTAAGCCCATAATAAGTTACACGCTGGGAAGAGGGACTCAGTGACTATGCAATGCATAGTTCCAACAACCAGCGGAAAATCTTGATCCTTGAGACTAAGCAGTGCATAGTTCATGTAGGTTTTAGGGACAAGACTGCATAGTTTCTGGAGCCAGTGGGACAGGCTGAAGAGATGAGCACTCAGATAGATCACTACACAGTTCTGGGAGTTGAGCAAGGTTTGGCTTCTACATAGTTATACATTTCTAGGGCTCGGGGGATGATCTTGAGGCTTGAGGTTGCGAACTGTGTTGTTTAAGTTGGGGAGGGGACAAGATTGTGTAGTTTTGGAAGGTAGTGGGACAGGCAGAGTGAATGAGCACTAAGAGGAAACATTATGGAGTTTTGGTAGACAAAGGATGTAAGGCTAGTGTGGAGTTGTTTATTTTAATGGCTCAAGGGATGATGAGGCTTGTGATTGCACGGTACATAGTGGAGGTTGTGCTGGAAGGAATGACTGTGCAATTCTCGAGGTGAATGTCAGGGCTTGCGTACAAAACTGCATAGTGAATCAGTCCTAGGAGGTAAAAACTATCCATTATGTAGGGCCAACAAGTAAGGTCACAGCTAGAGGATTGACACTTTCTAGTGCATAGCTCAAGGGAGGCCCGGTGAAGCTAGGTTTCCTGATTGGGAAGTTTTTTCGAGAATGGCTAAGTGTGGGATCAATGAGATCGGTGTGAACGGTGATGAACTTTGACTGTGATCACACACTTAGAATATTTGATGATTGTTGGGTGTGGAGCCTGATTATCTTCTTTATTCAAGGGTATCATCACATTGGACCCCAGTTCATAATGTGGCAGCAACGGTGCCCATAATATTTGCGCTGCAAGGGGGGTCGAGGGAGGGGAGGAAATGATCTTTAGGAGCCCCTCCCTGATGGGGGATTGAGGCCAGCACCCCCGAAACTAAAAATAGATGTAAATTTTCCTTGTAAAAAGTTGTAATTTCGTAGTCAATATAGGCCTTTCATTAGGTGGAGATATGATGGTAGAAGTTATGTTTAATTTAGGTTTTTCTTCCTAGAAGGAAACCCCTCGCTATATATGAGGGAATTATATTACATCTATGTATATCTATATTCTAAGTAAGAAAGAGAGAAGATATTGTGTGAGAGGGAAGAGGGAATTAGAGCGGATCTGATGTAGGTTGTATCTCTTCAGTTTGCTGGATAATATAAAAGGAAGGACTGGTTGTTTCCCGTGGACGTAACCCAAATTGGGTGAACCACGTATATCTGTGTCTCTCTTGTTTTATGTGTTTTATGTGTTTATATTTCTACAATATATTTTATGTTTTCCATTTCTCTGTAATATATAATTTTCTAACAACTGGTATCAAATCCGAAGGTCTATTTGGCTGATAAACTCACAAGAGAGAAGGGTTCCTAGTTCGAGTGGGAGAATGGCAGAAGATGGTGGTTTTAGGGTCGTAAAATTTAATATCCAAAACTACCAACTATGGAAGATGCAAATGGAAGATTATTTGTACCAGAAATATCTGTACCAACCATTGAGTGGAAAGACAGAAGCCGACGAGTATGATAGACATAGAATGGCATATTCTCGACAAAAAGGCACTTGGAAAAATACGATTGTGTCTAACAGTGTCGGTAGCCTTTAATATCTCAAAGGAAATGACAACAGAGGGTTTAATGTCATTGTTGGCCAAACTATATGAAAAACCTTCAGCCTCAAATAAGGTATTTCTTATGAAACGTTTATTTAATATGAATATGTCAGAAGTTGGATCAATTGTTGATCATTTAATGAATTTAATACAGTTACCAGTCAGTTAAGTTATGTAGTGGTAACTTTTGATGATGAGGTTAGGGATATGTTATTTTGTGCTCATTGCCAGAAAGTTGAAATGGTTTAGTTATGGCCATTAGTAACTCTGTCTCTGGATCTGGTACTTTAATGTTTGGTGATGTTGTTAGTGTGATCCTTAGCAAGGAAATGCGACATAAAAGCTCCAGTGGGACATCAGGTAATGCTTTGACTGCAAAGACTAGGGAAAGAAAAATAGAAAGAGGAAAGAGCCCAAGATATCACAGTAAGTCAAGGAATTGCAGATCCAAGTCTAGATTCGGGATAGTATGCCATAAATGCAAGAAGAAAGGACACCTAAAGAAAGAATACAAGTCTCGGAAGGGAAAAGAAGGAGACTCGCAGCAAGAAAACAATCATGAAGCGAATGTGACAATTGATGTGTTGCAAGATGCTTTGATTCTTTCATTAGAAAATATTATTGATGCTTGGGTGGTAGATTCAGGGGCCTCATTCCATTTCACACTTTATAGGAAACATTTTCATGATTATGTTTAAGGATATTTTGGATAGGTTTGATTGGGTGATGAAAAACCCTGTAAAATCATTGGAATGGGTACAATTTTCATAAAATAGCAGAATGGAAATCAATGGTTGTTGTAGGAGGTAAGGCATGTTTTGATCTGAACAAAAATCTATTTTCAACAGGGCAATTAGGAGGTGAAGGTTGTGTGACTACTTTTACAAATAAAACCTTTAAGGTCACTAAAGGATCCCTGGTAATAACAAAAGGAGAAAAGGTTGGTACATTGTATTTATGCAATGGTATTTCTAATTCTATTAATGCTTTAACCTCTACAGGAAAAGATACAAAATTGTGGCATCATAGGCTTGGGCACATGAGTGAGAAGGGGATGTAGATTCTTCACTCAAGAAATTTGTTGCCAGGTTTGAAGCATGGTGATTTAAAATTATGTGAGAATTTTGTTTATGGAAAACAGAAGAGAGTCAGATTCCTTAGAGTTGGGAAAGAAAAGAAGAGTGAAAAATTAGAGCTTGTGCATACAGATGTATGGGGACCTACTCAGGTATCATCTTTCGGTGGCTCTCATTATTATGTTACTTTTATTAATGATGCAACCAAAAAAATATGGATTTATTGTATTCAAAATAAATATGATGTATTTGATACTTTCAAGAAATGGAAAGATTTCGTTGAAAATGAGACAGGAAAAAGGTTGAAGTGTCTCAGATCAGACAATAGAGGTGAATATTGCATAAAAGAGTTTGACAGGTACTATTCATAGAATGGAATTCATAGAGAGAAGATAGTTCCAGGAACACCACAAGAAAATGGTTTGTCAAAAAGGATGAACAAGACAATCATGGAGTGTGCAAGGTGCATGAGATTGCATGCAGGATTACCTTTACAATTTTGGGCAGATGTTGTAGATATTATTGTTTATCTAATCAACATAGGGCCTTCAAGTTCCTTGAATGGTGGTATTATAGAGGAGGCATGGATAGGTAAAAAGGTAAACTACTCATTTTTAAATACTTTTCATTTTGAAGCCTTTTTCCACATTAATCAAGAAAATAGAACAACGCTTGAGGCAAAATCAAATAAATGTACCTTTATTGGATATGGTGTTAATGATTTTGGTTATTGCTTGTATGATTATGAAAAACACAAAATCATTAGAAGCGGATGTCATATTCAATGAAAAGGTTTTGTATAAGGATCAGTTGTAGGAAAATAAACAAGAAAAAGAAAACAGAGAATACACAGTGCTTGATGAGATCATAGAAAAATTTATGGTGCCTAAAAATCATAATGATCAACAATTAGAACAACAACAACAACCACAAAAAAAACAAGCACCTGAAACACCTGAAAGTAGTGTTATAAGATCTACCAGGATAAGTAGACCCCCTGAACAATACTCTCCTTCATTATATTATGTATTTTTGATTGATTTTGGTGAACCAGAATGTTATGAAGAAGAAGCGCGGGTAGAAACCAAGAAGAAGTGGGAGCTAGCCATGAAAGAAGAAATGGACTCCTTAGCACATAACCAGACTTGGGACTTAGTCAGGTTTCCTGCAGGTAAAACAAATTGCAGAATAAATGGGTTTACAGGTTGAAGTCAGAAGATGGATGTAGAAAATGTATAAAGCTAGACTTGTGGTGAAGGGATTTTCACAGAAAAAGGGTATATATTTTGATGAGATATTTTCTCCTATTTCTAAAATGACTTCAATCAGAACTATTTTAAGTCTAGTAGCAGCTGAAGATTTGCATATTGAGCAGTTAGATCTAAAGACAACCTTTCTCCATGGGTATTTGGAGGAAGAGATATATATGGAGCAGCCACAAGGATATGAGGTAAAAGGGAAGGAGAAACTAGTGTGCAGGTTGAAGAAGAGCTTGTATGGCCTAAAACAGGCTCCAAAGCAGTGTTATCTAAAATTTTACAGGTTTATGTCTAAACAAGGTTGTTAGATGATCCAAAAATAAAATATTATCATAGATTATAAAGTTGGAATAAAATAATTATTAATTTAAGATATTAAATTAATAAGTATTATTCTAGAATATTTAATTATTTAATGGAGACATTTAGGATTAGTATATTGTTGTAACAAGATATGACTCTCCAAATGTGTCGTATCTTAGGCTCTATTTTAGGAGATTAGTTAGCTAGTGTTTTAATATCATCTATTGTAAATGGACACTTGTTATTTAATAAGTGATCCATAATTAGAGGTAGTTAGGACATTGAGCTTATAAATAACTCATTGCAAGAGTGTATTGTTGTTCAGGTGTAAACTCTTGCAAAATCAAATATGTAATTGTTTTTTTATTAATAAAATTACGTGTCTGAGGACAGTTCTACCATTATTGTGGTATCAGAGCTCCAGTAATGTTGCAGTGGATGTGAGGAGATTCCAACTCTACAATTTTTTGGAAAACTCCATTGAATTGTTCGGCAAATGATTGGTATGAAAATTGTCCAGTTTTTGTTCAAAAGAAAAGAAAGTTTATTATTTTATTGATTTTAGATTTTTAAATCTAAAAATCACTTTTTTTTGTATTATTATTAAATTTTTGTGACTTGAATTTGTATTAATTTCTCCACTCCAACGTCTGCCAAACATCTACCTCTGCCTCTCTTTCTCAAGGAACTCGAGTTCCTCACGCTGTTGCTTTTCCCCCTATTATAGGCTCTAGGATCATATCCACGTCTGTTGAAGCCATCGAACAATACCAGATTTCCCAATTGAAAATTCAAAAATATCTGAGATATAGCCCAGTACGATTGCTAGCGATGTAAACTTGATTTTCAAAAGTATATCGACACACAGGCCACCCAGTCACATGTGAGCTTTTCGTATATATATACATTGCCAAGCAAAGCCTTGTCAGCCGTAAAAGAATTGCATTGTTCATATTATTGTGTAAGGCATCCCATTCTTTCCTATCAATGCCATTGCGCACAGACGAGTGAGTGATAGATGACCACTAGACTGTAAATGAGGAATATTACATTCAAATACAAAACCGTAGATTTTCCCATTTGTGAAGGTCGGGCATGTCGCAAGTTCGAGCCTCTTTCAGTTTGAAATCAAACGGAAATATGTGTATACTGAGGTTACTTGTCCATCTTGTTTGAAGGTGATCACATAAACATAAATCGAGGTGAGCCAGCTGCATGCTCTGTCCTCTGGAAGCTCAGGTGCAACATGATCCATCCCATAACACGTTGCTGACCACAAGAAAAACTCGGCATAAACTGTAGAAAAAGAGCTTCAATGAAATATCCTCGATGTTTGGATTTCCATAAGGAGATCCTCCCCTCTCTATTACTAAAATTGAATGCTTAGTAGAGAGCATTGTTGAGAGAGCATAGCCAGCCATTCCACCACCCACTACGATGTACTCATATGTTTTTGAATCTGTTGTCTACCCATCCATAATGACAAATGAATACGGAGTGCCAGAGGATGTTGGGGTTGCCTGAGAAGAGTATAACAGTTGATTGCTGCTCATCGTCGTTAGCATCAACAGAAGCCGAAACCTGCATGCAATTTTACGCTTTGCCCTATTGTAGAAGCCCGCATTGAAAGCAGTTGTGCCTCCCATAACTCTGGCTCTTACTAAAGTCACTCCATCCTCTGAAATAAATGTTTGCACTAGAGAACTGTAATTGTCAATCTCACGCAATATCTTTCCAAAATTAGATAAATCCTCCAAAGTAATGACTCCTCCAAAACGTCTTTCTTCTTGCTTTTTGGTGTAATCAAATTGGTAAATTTTGTGGAGAAATAAGGAATATTGTATTTTGGAGAGATCTGGTGATTTTTAATTTTGGGATTTATTGTTTGTGGAGTAATAAGGTGATTTGTAAATTTTTGGAGTAATAAAGGGATTTTAATTGTAATTTTTTGAAGGGATAAGTGTAACTCAAAGTAATTTTACTTTGAGGGGGGGTAACTTTTCTTTACCAAGTCTTGCAAGAGCATAGTTGTAAAAATCAAATTTTGAAAGTTACCTTGTAATTTTTTGAGAAATTGACTAGAGCCAAGTGCAAAGCTCAATCATATTTCTCCCGTTTCAACGACTATACAAGGGTCAAGGCCAAGCCCCGATAGATCGTGTTTTTGCGTGGTGTTGCATGTTGTGTTTCCCATCTTGACATTTTTGTTCTGATTCTTGGTGCAAAGCTTCACCACTACAATGTCCAAGTTAATTAATTTGTTCTTTGATTTCAACAAACTTGAAGGTACAAAATCCTATAAAACATGGCACTGCCTCATCGAAACCACTCTCATTTACAATGAATTATGGCAGGGTATATGTGATGGGGATATTAAGCCAAATAAACCCATAGATGCAGCTACACTAGCAAAATGGGAAGTTAAGAATGTCAAAGCCTTAGCTCTTATTAAATCTTTTGTCAATGATGAAATGTATGTCCATACAAAAAATGCTACAGATGCATGGTCTGCTTTGAAAACTTTTAAAGACCTCTTTGATACTCATCCTAAATCAAATAAAGTTGATCTACAATTAAAATTATTGCAACAAAAATTGACTAAAGGAGGTGATGTTCTTGAATATATCTCAAGACTTAAGAATATTAGGCAGGAAATCAGTAATGTTGGTTTTCCAGCAATAGATGATAGTGTTATGGTCACAATTGTAATTGTTGGACTTCCTTCTTCCTACATGCATTTTTTGAAGACTCTACAATTAACTGGGAAACTAGAGAAACTAAAGTTTGATGAGCTCTGTGAAATGTTGGCCCAACATGATAAAACCTTTGGGAAGAAGAAGAAAGTTGGTGAAGATCTTTTCTTCACAGAGGCCATCACTAGTAAATCATCAGCTGATAGTTCTCGAGGCAGAGGCAAAGGGAATTTCAATTAGAATCAAGCATCACATAATGTACAAAGTCGAGGTTGAAGCCAAAGCAAAGGAAACAACTTTAATATTGGCAACAGTTTAGGAAGGAGTAATTTTCAAGGTAGAGGAAACAACCAAGGAAGAGGCAATTTTCAAGGAAAAGGAAATAATAATCAAGGTAGAGGGCAATCTCAAAATAGAAGTCAAAGCAGAGGCAGAGGACAATCTTCAGGAAGAGGAAGAGACTTAAGTCAAATTGTGTGTCGAAGATGTAACAAATTTGGACATTATGTTGAAGATTGTCGAACTTTTATTAATAAAATTCCCAAGTTTCAGCAACATTCAGCGCCAATTTGCAAATGATCAAGATGATGATAACTCAGAATATGTTTTTACTTCCTCGCCAACATCACAATTTTCATATCATCTTAGAAGTGATTATGAAGATGCCTAGATCTTGGATTCAAGGGAAACTCAACACATGAATTGTTGACGTGATTATTTTTGGAATTTTCAAGATTGCCAACTTAATTCCATTTTTCTTGCAAACGATACAAAACATACTCCTTATGGAAAAGGATCAGCTAAACTTTTTCTCCGTGGCATTAGAGAAAAAATGATTTCCAATGTATGGTATGTACCAACTTTTAAGAAAAGTTTGCTCTCTTTAGTCATGATTCGACAAGCAGGACATCAAGTAATTATGGAATATGGCTTAGTCAAGATTAATTCAGTCAAACAGAGCTTGAAAACTATCATGACAGGTTATGAAGATGGAAAACTATTAAGGATGAAAGGGACAGTTATTCCAAGGAATTTTGATTTTGCAGGGGCAGTGAATACAGGTATTTCACCTATAAGACTATGGCATGTAATATATGGACATTTAAATTTTGAGAGTCTTTCTCAATTGCAAAAACAACGGATGGTTAAGGGACTGCCAACTTTCAAAAAGGAAAATGCAAAATGTGAAGCTTGCATTTATAGAAAAAAAATTCAAGAAAGTTTTCCAACAAGTTCATGGCGTTCAAACAGACGGCTACAACTAGTTCACAGTGATGTTTGTGGACCACTACAAACTTCATTTGGTGGTTGCAAATATTTCTTACTATTCATTGACGATTTCAGTAAAATGACTTGGGTTTACTTCTTGAAGAACAAGTCAGAAGCATTTGATAAGTTTAAAATTTTTCGCCAACTTGTTGAAAATGAAGTCAAAGAAAAGATAGGTACTCTCAAGACAGATAATGGGGGAGAATTCACTTCAAATGAATTCAAAACTTATTGCAGTGAAAATGGCATAAAAAGACATCTTACAAATGTTTACACTCCACAGCAAAATGAAGTAGTTGAAAGAATGAATCGCACCTTGTTAGGAATGGCGAGATCCATGTTAACTTTCAAGAGGTTAAGTCCAACATATTGGGCAGAAGAAATACATACAGTTGTCTACTTAAGAAACAGATCTCCAACTGCTTCTTTAGACGTAATGACGCCTTATAAAGATTGGTTTGGTTTCAAACCTTAAGTTAAACATTTTAGAGTTTTTGGATCAGTATGTTATGCCTTAATTCTGAAAGAAAAACAAATTATGCTTAACTCAAGAAGACTGAAATGCACAATGATTGGCTATTCTGATGAGAAGAAAGGGTATCATATTTTGACCAATGCAAAATTCATTGCGAGCAAGGATGTCATTTTTGATGAAACAGAGAGTAAGAGTGCTAAATAAATTGAAAATCTTCTTCACAAGTTAGAAACTAAGGGCAATAAAAGAAAAGGAAAAATGCAAATTCAACCAACTTCACCAAATTGGTATGAACTTGATTTTCCTTCCTCTGAAGATGAGTCATCCAGTCTATCTACTTCAACAACAACATCTCGGTCTTCTAGCAGTTTATCTGCAGCTCTAAGTAGCAGTAGTTCTTCTGACAGTGATTCTTCAGACACTTCACATGAACGAAGAACATCAATTTATATTAATCCTCTTTACAATGATGGAGATTTTTCAGAATCTCAAACAATTGAGCATCAACTACCAAAATGGGCAGTTCAACTTTTCAAAGATGTAAAGTCCGATGAGAAGAATAAAATAGGCACCAGACGGTCACATAGAAGTGAAGGCAATTTTGCCTTGATAGCAAATGATTTTACTGAACCTTCCACATACAAAGAAGCATTAAAAAATAAAAGAATGGCAATAAGCTATGATTGAAGAATATCAACCAGTAACTGAAAACAACACTTGAAAACTTGTTGATTGTCCACAAAATGTTAAACCCATAGGATACAAATAGGTTTACAGAATTAAGTATAATCAAAAGGGAGAACTTCAAAAGTATAAAGCACGACTTTTCGTAAAAGGTTTTGCGCAGCAGGAAGGCATTGATTATGAGGAAACTTTTGCTCCTACAACTAAGTGGAACACCATCCAATTAACACTTTCATTGGCCACTCAGAAAGGATGGAAAGTTCATCAAATGGATGTGAAAAGTTCTTTTCTAAACAAGGATTTACAGTAAGAATTGTATGTGACACAACCACTAGGTTTTGAAATTGAAGGGCAAGAACATAAAGTCTACAAATTGATCAAGGATTTATATAGATTAAAACAAGCTCCCCGACCTTGGTATGCAAAGATGGATGAATACCTTAAGAAAGTTGGTTTTCAACGAAATGAATCTAATAATACTTTGTATGTGTGACAAGAGGGAAAATATCTGGTAATTCTTGTTATGTGTGTGGATGATTTGATCATTACTGGCAACCATGATGATCATATTGCACAGGTGAAAAAGGACTTACATGCAGGTTTTAAAATGACAGCTTTGGGGTTACTTCACTACTATCTTGGAGTTGAAGTCTTCCAACATCCACATCATATTTTCATTTCTTAGAGTGAGTATGCAACAGAGGTTCTTCAACAATTTGGCATGCAGGATTGCAAGCCCATTCTTACCCCCATGGAGCAAAACTTGAAACTTTCAAAATTTGAAGGGGGGAAAGGTGGATAGTACTACTTATAAACAGCTGATTGGCAGCTTGATTTATTTGAAAAATACTCGCCCTGATCTATCTTATGCAGTCAATATTCTTTCACGTTTTATGCAAGAACCACAAGACATCCACTGGAATGCAGCCAAAATATTTCTTCGATATATCCAAGGAACAAAAGATTTTGGTCTTCTTTACATAAAGACTAAAAACTTTGTACTTGGTGGATACTCTGATGCCGACTTTAATGGAAGTATTGATGATCGAGCATCAACATCAAGTTATTTAATGAACATGGGGTCAGCAACAGTATCTTGGAGTTGTAAGAAACAAGCTACATTGGCCACTTCTTCAGCAGAAGCAGAGTACATTTCAGCATGGGAAGCAACATGTGAAATTGTTTGGTTGCGCAAAATTTTGCAGGACTTGGGTATTTCTTAGGCAGAAGCTACATCATTATTCATTAACAGCTAGTCAGCCATCAAACTTGCCAAGAACCCAGTTTTTCTTTTCAAAGACAAAGCATGTGGACACCAAGTATCATCATATCAGATCTCTCATTGCCAAAGATGTCCTCAAGCTAGTTTATTGTCCTTCCGAAGATCGGATCTCAACATTTTCACAAAACCCTTGGCAGAAGAAAATTTACTAAGTTCAGGAATGAACTTGGTATCTATTGTAATGTATCTTTGGATTATAGGGGGGAATGTTAGATGACCCAAAAATAAAATATTATCATAGGTTATAAAGTTGGAATAAAATGATTATTAATTTAGATATTTAATTAATAATTATTATCTAGAATATTTAATTATTTAATGGAGATATTTAGGATTAGTATATTGTTGTAACAAGATATGACTCTCCAAAGGTGTCGTATCTTAGGCTCTATTTTAGGAGATTAGTTAGCTAGTTGTTTTGAATAGCATTTATTGTAAATGGACACTTGTTATTTAATAAGTGATCCATAATTAGAGGTAGTTAGGACATTGAGTTTATAAATAACACATTGCAAGAGTGTTTTGTTGTTCGGGTGTAAACTCTTGAAAAATCAAATATGTAATTATTTTTTTTATTAATAAAATTATGTGTCTGAGGACACTTTTTCCATTAAAGGTTATACTAGATGTGACTTTGATCATTGTGTTTATCTCAAAAGGAAAAATGATGGTAGCTATATTATATTGTTATTGTATGTAGATGACATGCTTGTTGCAAGTTCTAACATGCAAAAAATAAATGTGCTCAAAAGAAAATTGGCGAACTCATTTGCATTGAAGGATTTGGGTGCTGCAAAGCAAATCCTTGGTATGACAATAACTAGAGATAGGAAGAATTGAAAATTAACATTGTCTTAGAGTGAGTACATAGAAAAGGTGTTGAAAAGATTTAATATGCAGAATGCAAAACCAGTTAGTATACATTTGGCTAGCCATTTCAAACTAAGTAAGGAGGTGTGTCCCAAGACTCAGGAATAAATGGCTTATATGTCTAAAGTTCCATATGCATCAGCAGTTGGAAGCTTAATGTATGCAATGGTCTGCACAGGGCATGATATTGCACATGCAGTGGGAGTTGTAACCAAGAACATGAACAATCCAGGAAAATAACATTGCATGGCAGTGAAGTGGATTCTCAGGTATTTGAGAGGTACCACAAATGAAGCATTATGCTTTAGTGGTCCAAACATTGCTCTACAGGGATATGTTGATGCAGATATGGCGGGTGATAGAGATAATAAGAGGAGCACCACAAGGTATGTGTTTAATGTACGTGGAATAGCTATCAGTTGGGTTTTATAACTGCAAAATGTTGTTGCACTCTCAACGACGGAAGCAGAGTACGTTTCTGCTATAGAGGCTAGTAAAGAAATTATTTGGTTACAAAGGTTTCTGGATGAATTCAGTAAGAAGTAGGCATTGGACAGGTTATACAGTGACAGCTAGAGTGCCATACATCTTGTAAATAACTCTGCATTTCATTCCAAGATTAAATATATATAGATCAAGTACCATTTCATACAATCAATGTTGGAAGATGGATAGTTGAAGCTCGAAAAGATACACACTAGCTAGAATCCTGCAGATATGTTAACAAAAGTTGTAACTAGTGAGAAACTGAGATTTTTCTCAGTTTCAATTGGCCTTCAAGTATGATGATGAAGATAAGAAACAACCAAGTCCAAAGTGGAGTCATTTTCCAGTAAATGAAGCAGTAATGGAGTTGTTATAATCAGTCTCCAAGTGGGAGATTTTTGGGTGTGGAACCTGATTATCTTCTTTATTCAGAGGTATCATTGCATTGGACCCCAATTCATAATGTGGTTGCAACCTCTCTCGTAATATTTTCACTGCAGGGGTGGTCTGGGGGGGGGAGGAAGCGATCTTTAGGAGCCCCCCTCGGCAGGGGATTAGGGGCAGTGCCCCCAAAGCTAAAAATAAATGTAAAATTACCATGTAAAATGTTGTAACTTCATAGCCAATCTGGTTCATTCATTAGGCATAGTTCTAACAGTAGAATTTATGTTTAATTTACGGTTTTTTTCCCTGGAAGGCAACCCCTCGCTATATATGAGGGAATTGTATTGCGTCTATGTATATATGTATTCTAAGTAAGAAAGAGAGAGGAGATTGTGTGAGAGGGAAGAGGGAATTATAGCGGATCTATTGTAGGTTGTATCTCTTCAGTTTGCTGGATAATATAAAAGGAAGGACTGGTTGTTTCTCGTGGATGTAGCCCAAATTGGGTGAACCCTTTATATCTATGTCTCTCTTGTTTTATGTATTTTCTGTGTTTATATTTCTGCAATATATTTTATGTGTTCCATTTCTCTATAATACATAATTTTTTAATAATGAAATGACAAGATAGATCATCTAAACACATGAACAAATAATTCCTCTGCGTGTGACCAATTTACGACAAGTTATGACAAGTGTGATACCAAAGATGTACTTTGCGCAACCGTGAGACACTTTTGTGACACTGCTCAAAAATTTGGAAATGTGTGTGACATGTACTTACAAGGTTAAAACAACTCATTTTCACAAGGATGACCTCTTATAACCATCAGAATGGGCTTATACACAAGATACGATAGCCAACATGCTAAAAGATGACATTTTCCCCATCTTGCAAAGGGGATTACAAGACTCTAAGAGAACAAATGAAAGGAGTTTCAAACTTTGTGACAAGGACCAACAAGATCAAGGAAGGCTCTAAAATTTGGGATAGGCCAATATTTTGGAGGGTTTTGTAGCAGCTACAATAGATCCCTTGCATAATATTGGTTAACCACTTTATTTATTAACTATGACCCATTTATAACTAATTTTGGTCTCTTTCTATAATGTGGGTTGACCATTTACAATTATTATTAATGTGGATAAAGCCTCACGAGATTTATTGACTCAACTAACTAATTATGACTCTGACTGGGCCCCTTGGGCTTATTACATAAATAAATGGGTTAAGGTTGGACCCTAACATGCCCTCCCCCATCAAAAGAAGCCTTATCCTCAAGGTTGCAGCTGCGAAAACTGCTAAGGAATAATGGTTGGTTCCCATGTCGCATCTTCTAGCAATATTTATTTCCACTTGATGAGGACTTCCTTGATCATATAACTACGGAGATTTATTTTGCAATTATTGAGGACCTATTCAGTTCAAAGCCAAAGTGAGCCTTCCTCATCCAATTCTAGCAGACTTGTTTGAACCTAGAAATTGTTACCTGTAACTTTCTTGATGCAAGATACATGTAAGAATGGGTGGGTTTTTGTAGTCAGTAAGGCAAGTTTGTAATCGGTTGCTCCTATATGTTAAAGTACCTGATAAGGCCCATAGAATTTTGGTTCTATTTTCTGACAACCCTTTTCTTTGAAAAAGGTCTACTTATAAGGTTAGAGTCATAGGAACAAATGGTCACCTACTTGAAATGACTGTTTGGAATGATGTTGGTTAGACTGTTGCTTCATTATATTTTGACCTTGATGTACATTATCTTTGAGATGAGTACTCGTGGTGACATGGTTCTAAAGGAGCTTATAAATTATCTGTACTTTGGAACATCTGGGGATACAAGGATCTAGTAAAGGTGGAAGTTGTCCATCCACTACCTCATATGGAATCATCTTGGTGTCTTCATGATAATTAGTATTATACCACCATTTAGCTAAAGGTAGTCATTGTACCCATATATGCTTCTTGTCTGAATTGAAGCACCACAAATAGGTCTCCACACATTTGTTGACATCTTTTGTTTGACCAACAGTTTGGGGATGATAAGTTGTACTTAGTTAGATTTGCTACCCTGTAGCTTAAGATGTTCCTACCAAAATTTTATGGTGAAAGTGGGATCTCGATCAAACAAAATGGAAGTTAGCATGCCATGCAGTTTGAATATTTGATCCATGAAAACTTGATCCACCAATGTTGGGGTGAACAAGTGTGGTAGTGTGAAAAAATGAGCATATTTGGAAATTCTTTCAACAACCACCATGATGACTAATTTGCTTCCTAGCTTTGGGAGACCGGTAATGAAAATTCATGGAAACATTTGTATAGATGGAAGAAAGGAGTGGAAATGGTTGTAAGGTTCTTGGTAGCTTGGTTGCTTCACATTTGTTGCACCGGCATACCTCGCATTCAGCTACAAAATTAAGAATTTCATTCTTCATGTCGGTCCAAAAGAAAGAACAGTGTGCCTATGCATAAATCTTATGAAATCTTATGAAATCCTAAATGTCCTATGATTGGAGAGAATTGCATCTCTTCCAAGATGCAAGTTTTGAGGGTGGAGGTCAAGGATATCACTACCTCATCCTTGTTGCGAAGAACCTAATCCTTCCAAGGGTAGTCCTCTAAGGAATTAGGATCTATTATTAATCTATTATTGAGTTGGGACAATTAGGGTTGGGAGAACCATTCATGACGGGCCTCTTCATTCTAATATGGTAGGGGTAGAGAAAGGGATAAAAGGGTGCCTGCATCCTCAAATTGGTGTGATAAGGCATCGACCACTACATTCTCATGCCCCTTGTTTTAAATTATATCATAATCATATCCCAACACTTTTTCAAAACATTTCTTTCTTGTGATGATTATAGATGCTGCTCGAGGAAATATTTTAGGTTATGATGGTCAGTGTATATTTGGAAGCAACGCCCCAATAAGTATGGTTGCCACGTGTCTACTTCATGTAAGATGGCCATCATTTCTTTCTCATATGTAGATTGACCCATATGTTTTCAACTAATTTGTTGACTCATAAAAGCCAATGGTCTACATTCTTGCATTAATACTGCACCAATGTATGTACCCGAAGCATCACATTCAATCACAAAAGGTTTTGTAATTTCTAATAGGGCCAATACTGGAGTGGAGCACATGCCCTGTTTCAAAGACAAAAAGGCCTACTAAGTTGTGTCAGTCCAAATAAATGAATTTTCTTGAGACTATTAGTGAGGGTTCTGGAAATGTGTCCATAATTACGGACAAATTTGTGATAATATCCAATGAGACCCAAGAATCCCCTCAAACTCTTCAAGGTTTTTGGTTGGGGCCAGTCTTGCATTGCCTGGTTGCCTAGATCTTTTTCAGCTCAACCCTCACTCTTTCATGGTCCACAATGTGTCCCAAATACTCTACTTCTTCCATGCCAAAGGAACACTTGGATAATTTGACAAATAGTTTATGATCTTGGATTAGTTTCACTACCTGGTCAACATGTTGAAGGTGATTGTCCCATGTTATGTTGTAGATGAGAATGTCGTCAAAAAATACCAGGACAAATTTTCTGAGATATGGTTTCAAAAGGTGGTTCATGAGGCTCTAAAAAGTGCATGGGGCATTACAAGGACCAAATGGCATGACCAAGAATTCATAATGGCCTTCATGATTTCAAAAGGTTGTCTTGGGAATGTCAATTTCCTTTATCTGTAGGCATTACAAAGACCAAATGGCATGACCAAGAATTCATAATGGCCTTCATGATTTCGTAAGGTTCTCTTTGGAATGTCAATTTCCTTCATTTGTATTTGGTGATAGTTTGAGCGCAGTTCCAGCTTGGTAAAAAATTTGGCACCATGAAGTTCATCAGGCAAATCATCAACTACTGGGATAAGAAATTTGTCCTTGACAGTGAGCTTGTTAAGGGCCCTAAATTATGGACACATGCACCATTCACCATATTTCTTTAGAACCATGACCACCGGAGATGAATAAGGGTTGGTACTGGGATGAATAACATTGGCTTCAACGAGTTCCTTGATGATTTTTTCAATTTTATTCTTCTGGGCAAAAGGATATTTATAGGGGCAGACATTAGGTTGTTGGTTACTCGGGCGAAAAGGGATGTTATGATCATGTTCACCCCTAGAGGGTGGGAGATCCTTAGGTTTGTCGAAGACCCATTGGAGGAAATATAATACTTGTTGCATATTAGGATGAATGGGAGGAGGATTGGATTCAATGGAATTAAATTGTGTTATTATTCCATGATGGCCCTTTTTTAAAAGATTCTACATTTGATGCAAGTTAATGATAATAGGAGCACCTTCCTAGAGTCCTCGCATTGTATGAGAGTGGTCATTCTTCTTAAAAATCATATATAACTTCTGGAGGTCCATTTTGATAGGGTCTAGTGTGAAATTCCATTCAACACCAAGGAAAATGTCACAACCACCCATTTCAATGAAAAACATGTGGGTTTTAAGGTGATAATCCCCCATTTGAAGCTTAATATTTTCACAGCGGCCTTCACATTTCATGGTCCCCCATAAATGATAAGGATGATTTGGATTTAAACAGGAACGCAAAAAATTACAACCATAACCATAAATACATAGATGCAATAGAAATAATACTTCATTTCATTAATGTAAACTACTGAAACATGCTTACAAACAAAAGTGGAAATAAACTAGTGCAGGCAATGCAAGCTTATCTCTGAGAAGAGATGTGGCAACTACTTGCCTCTGAACTACCTTACAATGAGGCTCAAGGGCCTTTTTATTATTCAACAATAAGAGACAACCCTAAACAACCAAAACTCTAACCCAAGGAGATGTAACACCAAGAGTTTATGGGCCCCATTGGGGTTAGTTGGACATCTAACTTCCCAGGGTCATGACTTGGTCATATTATCTCTGTTTGATGCGCATGATACTCCGTTGGAAAGATCTCTCCAAGGACTATGAAAAAAAATATGACTTTATCCCAAAATAATTGGTGGTATATTTCCAAAAAAACGTCATTTAGGGCCTCAAAACAGCTCTGAAAGTTTAGGACCCAAAAAACTGCTAAAAATAGTAAATTGTGCTACAATTAAGGAAACTGAAAAACTGAAAGAAACAATGGTGGGGGTCCAAGTGGAATTGGTGGGTGGCCACCAATATCCACCTGGATCATTCCTCCCCCCTTAGGAAGCAATGGTCCCCATTACGTTGAGTTCTTCCATGATATGAGGAAACTTTTGTTGAACTTGGTCCCTAGTGAGCCACTTGCCCTAGTGAAGGAGTTGGCCTGCTTTGACAAATCGATATAGTTGGCTCTTTTGTTGGCGAGTGTGATTGATCTATGTGTCCATGATTTGATCAATTTCATCTTATTCCATGCAATTTGGATTTAACTCTATTGGTGTGATTTGTTCTGCAATGTCGGATGTGTCTAGAAATGGTCGAAAGTATGGCCGAAGGCAGTGCATGTTGAACACTAGGTGCAAGCCAAGGAATGGGGGAGTGCCAAGATCAAATGCATTGTCCCCCATAGCCTTTGTAATGGTGTAAGAACCATATTAGAGTGGGTTGAGTTTCCGATAGGCTCTGGTAAGGCGTTCCTTTTGCAAATGCAACCAGACTTTATCGCCCACCTGAAACTTGTGTGGCACCCGATGTTGATCATGTCTCTACTTGTACTTAGCATTTGATTTATCCATATTGTCATGGACCTACCGATGGATGTGTTGGATGTTCTTAATGAAGTTGTTTGCCTTATCAGTTTTGGACTGGCCATGAGTTGAATCTGCCTGAGTAGTTTCAAATTGCATGGCCACATCAATGGGACATAGTGGCTAGAATCCCAAGCACACCTAAAAATGGTTGTGTCTAATCGAGCTGTGGAGAGCCAAGTTATATCTGTGATGAACATAGGGGAGGCTCTCATCCCATCTGCATGGATGCTTTGAGTTTTAAATGCGCAAAATGTGTATGATCATCTTGTTGACGACCTCTATTTGGCCATCAGTTTGGGGATGGAAAATTGTGGACTTAGTGATTTTGGTGTCCAGCATCAACCAGAGACTATATCAAAATGTACTGAGGAACCTACTGTCTTGATCTGACATGATAGGCTGTCAGATCCCAAAGTGTACCCACACTCATTCAAAGAAGATTTTAGTAGTGGCTTCTGTTGTGATATTCTTCTTGTCAGCTTCCATAATGGCCCTATTTGAGAATTTATCGATGACCACAAAAACATAGTTGCTTCCATGCTTAGTAGAAGGAAGGCCTGACATGTAATCCATGGATATGGATTCCCAAGGTAAAATAGGGGTAGGCAGCGGAGTATAGAGGCCTTGATTCTTGATGGTCGATTTGGCAAAGGCAGAGGTAGTGCAGGATCTAATGTACTTCCCAACATCCTATCAAAGATTCATTCAATAGAAATACTTTTGCAGTACTGCCACCATTTTCTCAACCTTGAAATGCCCAAGAGCCCAACTGTAGTGTGCTTCCCAAATCATCTTGGCATGCTCACTTCAAGGAACACAAAGGTGGCCTAGGTGGCATAACAGGGCACCTTGGAGGTGAAAAGATGGAACATGTTGACCCTTCAAGAGCGACTAGTAGGTGTGGCCGAATTTCAGGTCGCTTTTGTAGAGAAGTGTCCAATCAGAATCTCGTTCCCACAAGAGTTGAGCACAGTGGTTAATGCCATGATCGTTGGTCAACTGAGACAATCTGCAACATTATTAGCGTTTCCCTTCTTATACTTGATATTCAAATGGATCTTTCATTGGTATGTGGACCACTTATGATGGCGATCATTCTGCAACTTCCATTGCGTCTGTATGAACTGCAGGGGCCAGTGGTCTGTGTGGATGACCGTTTCCTTCCCCAAAATTTAATTCTTCCATTGTCGGCAGGCCTACACAATGGAATACATCTCTTTATCATATGTGGGATACTTTCAGACTGTGTCTAAAAGTGTCTCACTATGATATTCCACCAAATTCCCATGTTGAGTAAGGACTGCCACAATAGCATAGTCAGAGGCATTTGTCTCGATCTCAAATGGTTGTTGCAAGTCTAGTAATGCGAGCACTGGTGTTGAGCAGAGGCGATGTTTCAAATCTGTGAATTCCTTGTATTGAGATTTAGACCAAAAAAAAATTTCTTTCACCCCTCCCTTGGTGACTTGAGTCAAGGGCCAAGTGATATGAGAGAATCCCAACACAAACCTGCAGTAGAAATTGGCAAGACCTAGAAATTTGTGGAGCTCTGTCAGAGTGGTTGGAGATGGCCAATCCCGAATGACTTGGATCTTGGCTAGATCCACATGCACCCCCCATTCATTAATAATGTATCCCAAATACTAAACTTGGGTCATGCCAAAAGTGCATTTCTCCAAATTAGCACATAGCTTGTGTTGCTGCAATGTTTGTAGAACCTATCGAATGTGGTGGAGGTGCTCTTCCTAACTCTAGCTGAAGATTAGGATGTCATCCAAGTATACCATTACAAATGAGTTGGTGAATGGCTGCAAGATGTCATCCATCAACCTCATGAAGGTTGTAGGAGCATTCGTCAACTTGAAAGGCATAACCAACCATTTGAAAAGGCCCTCCTTGGATTTGAGGGCAACCTTCCACATATCGGAGGGTTCGATTGTTACCTTGTGATATCCTAACTTCAATTCAATCTTGTTGAAATATTTTCCGCCCTTCAGTTGGTCTAGAAGGTCATCAATACATGGGATCAGGTACCTATTCTGGACAGTGATCTTGTTCAGCGCCCGATAGTCAATACAAAGTCTCCAAGTCCCATCCTTATTTTGTACCAACACGATCAGGCTCCCACAGGGCAATGAACTCGATCAGATGTAACCTTTCTGCAATAGCTCCTGAATCTACCTCTTGATTTCTTCATTCTCCAGAATGGAGTGTTGATAGATTGGTCCATTGGGAAATGGTGCAATTGGGGTTAGATCGATGGAGTGCTTGAGCTGACAGTGCAGAGGCACCCCTGTGGGGGAGGTGAAGATGTCCTCGTACTCCTCCACAACCTTTTCCATCTTTTGTTGTCATGCAGAGGGGCCCTGTCTAGAGGTTGTGACCACTATCTTCTTCTTTCACTGAGGGTAAATCATTAGGAAAACAAATTTCCCAGTTTTGGAAATGAGCTTACTGCATTGTTTTGCAATGATCAAAGAGATGGTGGTAGGTAGTGCTACCTCTAGTATTTTGTACAACTTATTTCACAAAGTAATAATAACAGCATGAGGCCTTGACTCATACATAGCATGTCACTTCCACAAGTATGTGTTGGGCGTGGGATCCCCCAAGGGTAGTTTTGGGGCTAAGAGCCTAGATTTTGGTCCAAATTTGTAATTACAATGTAAAGACTCCACATTTTGTCGGTGCGGAGCACGTAGTTATTAAAGAGTCATAGGGTTGTCTGCCCTTATTTTGATAATGTAATGTTGATTGTAAAAGATCTAACCATGGCCCGCGGACCATGGAATTGTATAAATAGAGCGAAGTTCTAAGTAGTTTGACAAGAGAATAAGAAATAGAAGGAATGAATATGTATGCGAGATATCTTTGAATTGTAAAGTCTAGTTTTGGGTCGTAGCGTAGGAAGAGGCTCTGCATCTGAGTGCGCAGAGGCCTAGTAGTCTGCAGCTGAGTGCATGGACCCCTACAGCTTAGTGCATGGACCCCTATAGCTAAGTGCGCAAGGCGAGTCGAGCCTGTAATCTTCTGGAAGTATTAATAAAGAGAAGTTTATAGCATTTATGTGTATTTATTTCTTGTTTGTGAATTCATTGTATTGGGTGTGAATTTCATTTCTAATGCTTATATGATGCGTGAATGTGTATAACTGTATTGGTTAAGTGATCGAAAGTTAGAATATCTGCTTACACAAAGATAATTAAGATTTGTCAATAAGATAAGTAAGATACTTAGTCTAATTTGGGAAATAGCACAACTCACTGCCATAGCAGTGCAAAAGAATCTCAGCCCTTGGTTAAGGCTGCATGAAGGCCGATTGTAACACTTCACAAAGGTATTGAAGGTTAGAATAGAGTGTGAAGCGACCTGCACAAAAGCAGGTTTAGTTGGAATAAACCGACATCACAACCATCTCAAGGGTGTGCAAACTTGGTTCCAGCATCCCCCCATACTGCTTCGAGTGAGACTTCAGTCCGCGCTCCATGGGCTAATTCCAAAACGGCCAGTAGTGTAGGGATTTGTTTTGTTAAATAACTCTAAACCTGGGTCAGACCCCCATAATCCAACCAATGGTTCCGTTGTCGAGACCAAAATCTGCATGAGAGATGTGTGATGTCGTATCATTAGAATCCAACTAAGAAAGAAATCGAAGGCTGGTTGGACAGAAGAACTCATGAGTTCGCGGCGCAGGAGAACAAAAACTCATGACTATCAAAAGAAGAGTGGCTAGATAGCTACCTATATATAGAGATCCACAAAATATTTTTCACGTCCTTCCATAATGAGCTATACAAGTGGATCACGAAGCTAGCAGATAGCCAAGGAAGGTAGAAACTTGATGGTCCTATTGTGTGGACCCCAGAGCTAGTGTGAAGGTTGGAAGCATCAGACGATAAGATCACGTGCACCGTCGATCATTGGCTTGATTGTATTATAGGAGGATTTGTTACTGATTTCACGTCGACACCTCAATCAGCTATAGCGAGACAAAGCGACGCTTTCTAAAAGGACCGCGAGGTAAGTACGTAAAGTCTTTGAATACTTGGATTAAAATGTTGTTGTGCGAAAAACGAGTTATGCAATTACCTTGATATTCGAGGCTACGCAAAGTGGAAATATTTATAGGAACAAAGGAAATAAGGGTCCATAAAATAGCCCCTTGATTTCACCTCCTCGAGGGGACAAGGAAGAGCTCGCGAAGGTCTCTCCGCGAAGTGCTATTAAGCTGATAAGACAAATAATTCTGCGAATACCACGTCCACCCACACTGCCACCGGCTTCACAACCAACACCTCCATCTTCACCCGTACCAACTCCACCACCACCGTAATTCAACATGGCAAACATAGTGAAGTTTCCTGTGTTCAAAGGTTTCGGAAATGAGGATCCGAACCAATTTTGGTTCATTGTAAGGGTTGTGTGGGAATATTAAGTACTCCAACGATAACCTGAATGCGATAGTTACGGATATCCAAACAGCACTTAATAGAGAATTTAACAGGCCTAAATCTGAAGCACAGCCGATCGTGGGATTAGAAGAGATCACAATGCTACTAGGAGAGACTACTTGGGAACTAGATCAAAGGTTGAAATGTATGATTTGCGAAGCCAATATGAATTTGACAGAAGGGCATCACGAGTGGTTTGTAGCTTCGCTACTACCACATTTAAGGAGTGCACTATCGCAGTAGAAGATAACAACTCAGGCAGAGGCCTTAGAGATTTCTATGAGGCTACATGAGACCCCAATGCAAGATCCTAACCTAGGAGTTCAGCAGATCCACACATAGCTGAAGAATTTGTGCCTTGAGATGCAGATATTGAAACAGGACAGGACAGTTCGAACGGAAGTGCGCGAAGAAGTGTGGTGTGTAAAATGCAAGAGTCGGCATCATGACAAAGACCACTGCCCGATTTTTACGAATTATCTTACAGGAGGAGTACCGATGCCTATAAGGCTGGAAGTTCAAGCAAGACCTAGTGCAGTGCCTGCTTTGTGGTGCACTATCTATCAAATAGCTGGAAAACATGCCACAGACAATTATCACTTGTTACATAAGTATACACAAACTTTGCAACAGTTGTTCAACAACTTTTGTAGGTCAGTGGGACATGACGAGCGTACTTGTAGAAGCTATGAGTTGATGATGGATAGAACACTCGCCTATAGAGTTTAGGCTAAAATGCAACCCCTTAACCAAAATATATGAATGGCGTGGATAGGATTTTAGGGGCGTGAATGAGGTCGAGGCAAAGGAGGGCCTGGTAGAGGTAATGAACAGTTGATTTGCTACAATTACAAAGGGCCATGACACTATGCCCATGATTGTGCAAATGTAATGTGCCTGTCGTGCAAGTATTGCACGTTGTTTGATCATGAGACAAAATATTGTCCTACGCTAATAGCTAGGATATGCGAAAAAGGAACACTACGGCCTCCCCCTGACTCAAAACCTATAGATGATGAGGTCTGAGTTGTGCGAGGAAGATCTGAATGTAAACATTGTGATCTGAAGTGGAATCGCAGTAGGAGATGACAAAGGGAAATAGCAAGAAGACAATACATGGGTTCACAAAGCCCCGGCGAAAGAGGCCGAGTTTGATTTGGAGCACACTCGGGAAACCTTCATGGAAGCTAAGAAGAGCTTCACTAATGCCTCAATTCAAGAAACAAAGATAAACCGAAGCCGAAAATGGACCCATCCATGCTGATAAATTTCTTGGAAACCTATATGAAGTTACTCCGCGACAGTAAGGCAGTGAAAGGGCTATAGGAACTTATCCATAGATGTGTTAGGACCAGCCCCGATGAACCACACATAGTCTGCAAGATCAGAAAGCATAAGACAAGGACATGCCATGAAATGAGACTCACCACGCAGATCAAAGAATATGAAATGGATCAAGTCATCCTAGATTTGGGATCAGATGTGAATGTTCTACGGAAATAAACATGGGAACGAATGGGGATACCTGCATTGCAATGGTATCCAATTTATCTAAAGATGACGAATTAGCATAAAATAATATGCATGGGAAGACTGCAAGGAATAACTATGGCTATTGAGGGAGCGAGCACGCTGGCAGATTTTGAGGTAATAGATATTGTTGATGACAGCAATCCCTACCCCATGCTCCTGGGAATTGACTGGGCCACTAATATGAACGGGGTAATTAATATGAAGAAGCGAAAATTGATATTTAAAAAGAAGTCATTGTGTGTAATTATACCCCTAGACCCTGTTGAACGATCGCATTATACGAAGCCAGTCCAGGACTATGAGAGTGATGATGATCTAGACTACATCTACAAGATAACAAGGTGAGATGAAGACTGGGTGAATCCCACTATGGAAGGGCAGATTACATGGGAGCTCGAGAGCTCCTGCACTTCGAACTCTAATGAGGAAATAGAACGCTAGGAGAATCGGTTACACAAAGTAACTACGTTGAACTGCAATATGATGACAAGGTCATTGTGTTGCGTGTCGAAAGAAGAGATATGCCTACTTATGATGGTCTAAATGAGGTAGATACCTTTTTGGATGCATTTGAAAGGGAGGTGTCAAAAAAGCAACACTTCCAGGCCTTGGACTAGGTGTTGCGCGGTACGCCCACAAGATGGTGGGGTACGCACAAAGGGAGTTTTGATGGTTGGCACGAATTTAGGAGAATGATGAGAGCATGCTTTGGGAAGCCTAAGATGTGAATTTCAGACAAGTATGGTGGACAAGATGACCTGTGTGCGCATTTGGCCAAGTGGACGCAAGCCTATGGAGAAAAGCCCCAACCTGCACAGAGGCACATGTACCCCGCACTAAAATACCTAGTCAATAAGCATGTGTTGGGAGGGCGAACTTGCAGATGGCTCTTAATGTTGGGAAGACATTAGATAGGAAGAGAAATTATGTAGAAGATTATATGCGCAGAAGCATTCCACAAAGTACTAGAAACCACGCTGACCAAGGTATGCAATGTGTAAGGAAGTGATTAATCCCTACGCATACCAACAGTGTTATGGGATTATTAGACAACATGCAAGAAACTGACGAGACAGATGCCATTTAGGCTTGTTTATGGAGTGGAAGCCATAATGCCTATCAAATACATCATGCCTAGTTTGCGCATAGTAGCGCTCACAGGTATAATGGATCACGAAGCCCTGGAGGAGAGGCTCGTGCAACTCGAAGAGCATAGAGAAGAACAATTTTTGGTTGGATTCCACCAGCGGGTCCAAAAGTAGTGCGAAAAGGCATGGCACGACCGATACATCAAATTGCACACATTTAAGGTAAACAATCTGGTTATGCTGTATGATAGTAAGTTTGATAAATTCCCAAGGAAATTCAGAATGCACTAGTTAGGGTCATATATTATTAAGGAGATTACAGATGGTGGTGCAGTACAATTGGTTAAGTTAAATGGAAATCCCTTCCCAGGAAAAGTGAATGACAATCATTTGAATCCATAAATAGGTGGCCTACCCCTCTGACTAGTTGACAAAAGCACAGTCTTAGCACTCCAAGCAGCTGAAAGGAGGCACGGGACTATAAACTACTCTGCCTGGGAATTGCCAATGACAGGACTGCATGCAATAGAGAAGTGTCACAGGGTCCACAATAGCATGAGGATAGCTACACTGGCATGTAGGTCCACTAGAAAATGACCGTTAAAGACACTATTCACAGTTTGATGCTTGGTTTGAGGCCAAATGGAGCGAGCGGTAGACATTTAAGGCGAACTTTATGGGCTAGATTCTTGAAAATCTATCCTAAATCTAGCATTAATGGACCAAATGTGGGGGAAGTGGTCAAATTCAAATTCAAAAGGCACTATAAATTACAAGTGGTTGTCCAACAAACAACACTTGGTAATTTGAGAATTGAGTTGTTGTGCGCTCAGGTATTCATGAACCAAGACTTATTTGATATTTTGAAAGCGAATTCGTTATTTGAGAAATTACAAGAGACACTGAGAGAAATGTGGAATAACACTATGTTATCACCCGAAGAAGCCATGGACACAGGAGTAGTGACAGTCAAGCAAGCCGCATAGGAAATGGCAGAAGTAGAAGCCCTAGAGAATGTCAGAATAATCGTTGAGGTCTGTAAATCACTGTGCATGCTGAGACCTAAGAAGGACAAGCAGGCCATGATATTGGTGCACGTCTCGCCCAGAAATACATTGAGGACCAAGCTCACAATGGAGGAAAAGGGGAAGGCCATCAATTCGAAGGTCAATGAGGAGGAAGAGTTTGAAGAAATCATGGTGGAGGAGGAGGATGTAGAAACGGAAGTCAAAACCCGGGGTGCGAACCCTATCACCAAGCTATCAGAATATGTACCTCTAGTAAAGGGTAAAGCTAAGGTTCCAAAGAATATAGATGAGAGCAAGAGCTCTCTACAAACTCCCCTACTCCCAGATGATATTGTGTTTGAAGGAGCGCACATGGGATGGGTTCCCATGCTGAAATTTGAATATTGGGACCTTGTGGACCACGAGAAGTTCCCGCATTTAGCATCTGTGAAGCTAATGTGCTGGAAGATAGATGTGCTAGCTGGAAAGATAGATTTGGAGCCACGTAAATGGCTTCGACGTGTTGATAAAGTAGGGTTGCTAAACCTGCTATGGGTCCCACATTACCACCACGCCCCACTGACCATTTTCGTTATCAGGCAGCTTCTCTGCTTGGTGCATGATGGGTGCTTGTGGCTAGAGGAGCCCATACCCATCACAGACCATCTAATTCACTATATTACATGGCTCCCTTGCTCAGGGATAGATCTAGCAAACATTTCAGAGGGAAAAGGAGGCGAGTTGGCCCTCGTGGAGGCAATGAAAAAGAAGTTCAAGTTGGAGAAAAAGAAGCAAGGGTATGCCATCTCCAGCATCAAAAACCATACAATCAAGGTTGTGACACAGATATGGGTAGGGAAGGTGATGCAAAAGTGTCGCGCAGATGAGGTTCATGTGCTAATGGTTGCTCTAGCAATGCAATGCACTAAAGGGGTCCAATTCAACTAAGAAAACTATCTATGCGGTAAGTTCCTTGCGAACTTTCGCGAGGCATGGGAGAAGGGAAAAACATTTCATTACGCATGGCTCCTATTGCCAATAGTACTAGTGGCATGGGAGTTGCCCGAAGATAGCCAATTCCCATCGCTCATGCAGGACCTTCTTGAGGTAGCGAAGTACACTTCACTATGGGCGACCAGGGATGTGCAGAGGATAAGGGAGAGCAAGATATTTTGGGTGCTCATGGAGATTAACATTAGGATGGGGATCAATCGCAAGCTATGGTTATCGCCCATAGTCTACAAGAGTTTGCAGAGCTTTGCGGAGTTCAAAGTTGACTTCCACCATGTCTTCATCAGGGCATAGAAGGACCCTATGAAGATGTGGCATGAGTTACCATACTTAGTGACTGATGATATAATTTTCGCAGTCCTTGAGTCTTGGCCACTGGAGTAGCGGGCTCCAGCTAACTCCACAATGGAAGCAGAAAAGTTCGACGCGCAGCAGAAGAAGGAAGAGACAAAATTGTGGATGGTGCAGCTGGAAGAAAAGAACGGGAAAGTAGAAGCAATGGATAAGACCTAGGTGACGCACGACACTGCAAAGTTAGCAGAGCAGTAGAAAACAGTAGAAGAAGAGCGCGAAGGACAGAAGTCACCTTTGCACGAACCAAAAAATGATACAAAACAAGGTGGCACGGACCTGCAAACAATGTCCACCTAGCTAAAAAATCTGTGACCACGAGAGTAGGTAGGGTCGTGAAAGAAAAGAAAGGCCTCGAAGACATCTTTCAACCCTATCACCCTTACTAAAGGGGACTTGCATGATATCGGTGAAACGGTGAGGGATGTCACCGCGAAGGCCCTCCAGCAGTTTGAGGAGCAACACCAGTTGGTATTGGGGGCTCTCTGGACATAAATATAGGAGTTGCAGGTGCGCACTCCACAAGCTGGCACAATATCCACCAGCCTTGCAATTAGCACTTCAACTACCGAGGAAATGTTGCACGGCAGGGTGACCAACACAATAATGCTACCAGATAGAGAACTCATTACAGAAATGAGGTCGATATGCCTATGGTCAGCAACTTGAAAGGGGTGGGATTAAACATGGTTGTGCTCCCTCAAGAGACGCTCTATATTTTACAGGATGGAGTCATCGCAAAACTTCGGGCCAAGGAGAATCATGCTCTACAAGTAATGAGTGAGCAGCGCATCGAAATTAAGCAGTTGAGCCTATAGCACAATGAGGCAATGGAAGAACAAACAGATAGTGCAGGTTGTGGAGGAAGCCTGCCAAATGGTCCCAAAGTTGGCCATCTAAGTAGAGGAATTGGTGGAGGCACGCATCCGAAAGTTAGCCACAAGGGTGCGCAACGCAAGAGCAAAAATGGCCAGGGTTTAGCTAGAGATGAACCTGCAGATAGCAGAACTACAATTGAAGGCTCAACCTTCAACTCCGTCGGAGATCAAAGAAAAACATATCATCATGGTCACTATTGGAGAGGTAAATCCCCTCTACCGATAGAGGCAATCCCTACTAGCCCAGAACGGGTCTAGAAACAATCAAACAATACTATCATGCAAGTTCCTAATTGAAAATAAAAGGTAGGTGATGAAGACCTACTTGAGATCCAACGCTTTAGTTTGTAGAAGAGACGTCGCCCACGTTCCTTTGCCTTGGCCGGTCATGATCCTCCACTATCCACATGAATGGACACCTGCACAAAAAGAGAACAACACAAACACAAGCGTGAAATCTAATATATGCAATTATACATCAGTCGGGAAGGATATAATTCAACATCAACCATTACAAGCACAACGAGAATGGAACCATAATGATAGTCATCTATTATTAATAATTCAACAAAGGAGAATACAACCAGCGTCCTGAGGTCAAGTCCTCCTTTGGCTGGGTGCTCAGCTACACAAGTCTTGCAAAAGCTTGAAGGGGTGAGGGACAAGCTCTCTCTCTCTTTAATGACAAGGTCTCCTTACTTAGGTAAAGCCTTATGGATACAAAGAAGGCTTCTTGCAACTCCAATCTTTTGATATCTTCCTTTCAGCACAAGTATTGCCACTAGAGTCAGAACTAGCTTGCTTAAGCCATGGAGACAAGCTTTTATAGAGGAAAAGGAAGAGATAAGGTCAATCCCCACAATAATGGATTTGGCTTCATCACTTGGAAACTTCCATGGAATGGTGGCAAACTACTTTCCATCCAAGGAGATTCAAAGCCAAACCATCCTCACTTAACTTGGAATCAGTTCGGTGAATGAGTTGGACAGAAACTTTGGGGGTTTGATTAGTTCAAAACTTTGCCCAAAATGGTTGGCGCGATTGCGACTCTGGGACAGAGCGCTGATGGCGCGCCCTTTCAATAGGATTTTCCCCATTGGCACGGGCATAACACAGGGCACCAGCGCTAATGAAAAAAGGGCTTTTTTTGAGGGAAATGAGCAGGAGATGTCTTAAGGGCATATGAAGTTCATGTTTAGAGATGAATAATGCAAGTGGTTTCAAGTCTTGTCACTTCTCAGAAGTCCCGGAATGGGTCCTCCAAGATACGGGATAGGGGTAACAGGGACGGTGACAAATGGTGACAAATTACTGTGTAACAGATGCCCCCTAAAGCATGAGGCCCGAAAGAGAGAGGGGTGAAGTGCTTTACAAGAACATGTGTGACTGAAACATTGCCGCTGGAGAACCTGCGAAAAGAAGTACAACTGATATCTCAAGCACATGATATATATGTGGTATGGGCACAGCCATCCATAACAGAGTATAAAACTGGATCCCAGGCATGGACGTAGCCATCCGATGAGGATCTATGAATGGACTCAGGTATGGTCGCATCCATCCAAGAAATGTGTCATGTAATGATTACAATAATCCACAAAATGCAACTCAGATCTCAATATGCACAATCCGGGGTCTTACGCTCCAACTCGACCCGAACACAGTACAAGTTCAAGCATGTGAATATAGGAGTCGAATTTGAACATGCATGAACATCGTCTGATTACCAGTTAATGATGAAAATTGTTAACAGACGCGAAAGGTGCCACCAATAATGACGATGGTCCTCAAGGTACTATAGGTACAATCCACGGCGTGTGAATCAATGAGCCGGTGTCGAACACCCGTAGAATCATCCGATCGGAGGCCAATGTTGAAAACCTCGCATCGAACACGAAGAACCTGCCATTGAGGCATGCAGGCCCCAAGGTACCTGAAGGGAGTCTCTAGGTCACCTTCCTGGATAATGAGCTGAAGTCGACAGGAAGTGATCTTGATCAAAGGTGGGCCATAATGTTTCCCACATCATCGACACGAGACGAAAGAGACAATATGTTTTTGTGAGATATAGAGTGGGGTTGAGATTCTTTGCAAAAGGCCAACTTCTCTTGAACATATCGGCGGCACAATGACGGATTTGGCAGTATTTGAGGTCAAATGATCAAGGGTCATGATGACGAGACGATGAGCAGATGAATGGTCAAATAGGATAACCCAAACCCATGGAGGCAAATGTGAAATGAGATGTCCCCACCTAGACACGAATGCAGAAAGCGCCATGTTCAAGAGCGACATATTGCCTATGACGACGATTATGATTCCTTTATTCCCCCACCATTTCTGGCGAGTACCCTGGTTATTTTTGGATGAAAAGCTTGACGGGGATAACATATGCTTGAGGAGCATCATTTCGACGGAATCCGATGTCATTAATTTTTAACGAGTCTAACAAAGGAAGGACTCGGCATCTTTTCATGTTTAGAGAGTTTGAAAAGACAGTGAAAAGAAGACTTCAGGGGTGTCCTTTTTTGTAAAGTTGTGTCTCTCGATCTCGAAAAAGTATAAAACGATGCTCGAAAGAACCGCCCAATCATTACGACCAAGGAGTACTTTTCGTAAATAGTGACATTGATCCAAAAAAGTAAAAAAGTGACCGATATCACGTCGTTTCATTTCCATTAATGAACCTGAAACGACAAGGGTCCGACGATCTTTTCATTCTTTATACGGTCGGAAAAAGAGTTTAAAAACGACCGCCTCTTATTTACGTTTAATGAGTCAAGAGGAATAACTCGGCAATATTTTCATGTTTAGCGAGTCAGAAAAGAGCTAAACGATGACTCCATAGTGACTTTTTCGTGTATTTACCGAGTTCGAAAAAGTATAAAATACAACTCGTTTCACCGTCGAAGCTACGCAAAAGACCTGTCGTTGCACAAGAAGTAAACATAAAATCCATTTTCGACCAAAAATACATTAAAATATTCAGAAATAACCTTTTTAAACCAAAAATGAGTTTAAAAGCTTATTAATAGGGTGAAAATGTAAAATTAAAATTACTTTTACCATTTTACCTCTTGAACAGTGAAAAGGCTCCATTTGGGAGGCAAACTTCAGGCGGCGATTACGACCAATCCGTGCAACCATTCGCGACCTCGTCAATTCCAGGTAAGAGGCGCTTCCTTTAGCTCCATTTTCATACCATTTTTAATTCATTTAGTTCCTAATTGGGCCCCAGCAGGGGGGAATTTCAAAATTATGGCTTCGCCCCATTGGCGCGAGTATCCGACGCGGACCCGCGCTAATGGGGTGAAATACCCAAGGGAGCCGCGCCATTAGCACGACTGTTTTAAGAATAGTTGCGCTAACCGCGCGACCCAACTTTTTACATGTTTTTACCCGTTCAACTTGAAATTTCTCTGGATTAGAATTTGTCCAATGTCCTAATAAAGGCAAATTTGTCCTTGTGGGTGCAGGAAACAGGTCAAAATGGTGACAAAATGGAAAGAGCGAGAAGATGACATTGTGGATGCTTTAGCCATTGAGGATGAAGGGCGCATGAACGCCCTGAGGGATTGCGGCCTTAAGAAATTCTTCCTCACATCATACATGTGGTCGCAACCTGAGTTGCTCCAGTTTATCATAATGCTTAGGACGTAGACGATCAAGTGTTTCGTCTGCGGAATCAGACCTTAGAGCTCGAGGTCTCCAATGTATACTTCATCATGGGATTGTCATGGAGATGGGCGATTCCTATTCTGACTGGTAGTAGACCTTCTGAGGAGAAGGTTGGTGAAGTGAAAGCTCGAGTGTGCCCGGAAGCACAATTCGGACAGCGGAGTGCTAAGGTGTTAATCAACACCATCCGGGATTTGACTCTGAAAGCCATCCTCTTCACCATCACACGCGCAGCTGGGGTACAAGTGCCCCATGAGGCCAGCAAGAACCACCTGATCCTAGTGACTGAATGCCTCAGTCCGACCATTTTTAACTGGGCTGGAGCGGTGACTACTAACATTAAGAGGCAGCTAACTAACCAATTGTAAGCGAGCGGAGATGAAACAGTTTGCATATGGCTCGATCGTGGTATCGTTCTTCCTGGAACGAATACCACTCTTCCAGATTCAGAGAGCTGTGGTGGAAGATCCATTGCCACAAGAGCCTAGAATGGCTCGCTGGGCAACATTGATGCCCAGAGGAGGAGGAGGTCAGGCGATGTCATGGCATCCCGAGTTCTTCATATGGCTCCGACGACAGTTGATTGTGATCCAAGATTGGCCGTATGTAGGGACCAGTTTCATGGGAGACCCAGACCTTCCACTACCAGAGGGGGAGGAATGGGAAGAGGAGCTAGGTATAAACTACTTGATTTTGATGTTTTTTATTTTTTTTCTCTCTTTTTTAATACATGCATGTTTTAATGATGATTATATGTGTATGCAGATGTGGGCCCAGAGCGACCAGCCGGGCTATCCTCTACAGCGCGAAGAGGCCAACGTGCAGCCGACCCACAGGCAGGAGGTGTCTTGGGGGAGGAGTTGATACAGAATCTCGAGGGGCTTGCCCAAGGGATTCCCGGTTATGCCAGATTGGCAGATGTTCCTTTCGCTTACCAGAGGCATACAGTAGGGGTGCCGACTCGCGTCCATCGTCTGTTGAGATGATTGGTGCGAGCGGTGATGTGCTATCATGAGCACCACTGTGCTTAGACTCCTAGGCTTTATTTTCTGCATATTTTTGAGAGACATGTGTCTCAGATGTACGGAGAACACAGACTCTATCCAGACATGTACATTCTATTTTTTGAGCGCCTCAGTGCGCACTACTTGTTATATTAAGATAATTATATATATATATATATATATATAATATATATATATATATATATTATTATACATGGTGTTTTTATTGTATCTTATGCTTCCTGTATTATGTTGATTTACATATTATGCAAATGTTTGTCCAATACATAGTTAGCTAACGCATCGGTTACCGCATTAAGTCTTCTTGGAATGTGATGATAAGTAATGTAATCAAAATCTCTTTCCAATAACTTAACACGTAAATACAACCTTAAAATGCGATGATCTCTGACGAAATATCGTCCGTTGAGTTGGTGGACTACAAGTTGAGAATCTAAGTTTACAACCAATGTGCGGATTCCAAGGTTAATTGCCTCGGCTAATAATTTAATTACAGCACTATATTCAGCCACATTGTTCGTTGTACAACCCAGACACACCCCTTGAATATCTACTAGCTCACCATGAGGATCGTAGATCACCCATGCCGCAGATGACAGATTGCAAGTACTGCGGGAAGCACCATCAGCGAAACCAACGTAAGGTGATCTAGACATCTGTTCAAGAAGCAAAAGACACAATAAGCGGCAATCACGCTGACACACTGAGATAAACTAAATAAACATGCACACACATAACACACTCAACTGAAAGCATACGTATGTACAAAAATAAAGAGCTCGCATGATACTTGATTCAAGTCAAACCCTTTTCAGGGCTTCGCCTTATCGCACTGATACATAACCGGCCTAGATAATGTAGGCATCGCTCGGCCTGTTGTATACAATGATCAACGGCACTGATGATCTGCCCATGCCCCGCGGCCGAGCGAGGTTTACAAGCTAGAGGATCAGTGCCCCCGTTGGCGGAAGGATCGAGGGTTGCAATAGAGTGCAATGAAGGATTAGAGTGAGCCGAGACCAAAGAAAGTGAAGCAAGGCTCGGAGGTGGGAGGGAGAAGACACCCATGAGGGTAGGGTCTTTAAAAAGCCCAGCTCCCACACTCTCAAAAGGGATGGCGGTATGTTCAACGAACGGTACATTCCCCTCAAAAGAGGAAGCGAAGAAAGAAAGCTGGTCAACCGTGACAATTTTCCCCTGATGAGGGAAACGAATGACACGGAAGAGGAATGAAGCCACGGAACACATGGCGTACGTCCAACTCCGGCCCAGAAGGAGGTTATATGTGAGATTTGCGTCAACAAACTCAACTTCTACTTCCACGGTCTTCCCTTCTAAGGTGATTGGTAATCGTTGAAGAATACCATAAGGACAGGATTCTCTCCCATCAAAAGATTCCAAGGTCATTGGAGACTGGCTCAAAGTCAGGGACCCGATCGCTTTCCAACAAGAAATAGACATAATGCAGGTTGATGCGCCTTCATCAATAACTGTACGATGGATCGTTTTTGAATTGATGACGACTTGAATGAGAAAAGCGATCTGATGAGGCAGTCGAGGAACATGGCTCTCGAGGTCGAAGGTAATCAGATCTGAGTCCGCTGGGTCGATGCCACCGATGGCCGATAGCAGGGACTTCCTCTGGGGTGGCAGCTCTGAAGAACCTCTAAGGCGGACATAGCCAACGAAGCCTGCGCTAAGTCCTCTCCGATGCTGTAGTGCTGGGCAGCACGAGCATTCGGATTATAAGAAGATCTTCTGAGTACCCCTTTAGGAAGGGGTCGGATTGTCGTCTCAGTACTTGGTCTCTCAATATGGAGGGGACCAGAGCTGGATGAAGGAGCACTTGAGGGAACCTCTGGCTCCTTCCCGGCAGACGACGGATACTCCTTTCCTCAAGTCGTTACATGAACGGGACTAGTTCCAGCCATGAAGACCTGGGAACCGAAGGGAGAAGAAGAGGGATCAGCCACCATTTGAGTTTGCTGAGAGGGAAAGGGTTCTTTAAGAACCGCAGGGACCCCAGGAGCGCCCTTCAACAAACGACTAACTTTGGATCGCCTGGGGCAGTCCTTAGTATAGTGATCCTCCTCACAAATGAGGCAGGGATACTTGGGTTTGCGCTTAGCTCCTTCCTCGGCTGGAGGTTTGGAGGATTCCTGCTTAGGTTTCTCGGATTTATTTTTCCCTTTCCCCTTTTCCTTTTTCTTTCCTTTCGAGGCCTTGCCCTCTGTGGTGGACTGGACGGCGTTGACCTCGGAAGTGTTACCAGAATTTAAACCACCCTGAGAAGTGTTTTCATTAGATGCACTTGACTTTTGCTTCCCAGGGTTCGACGATGATTTTTTAGAGGTCGGGTTCACAGAGCCAATGACTCCATCGACAGATGGCTTCGACGGAGCCTTGGATGTACCGGGCCTTGGGGCGTCCAACAAATACTCATACAAGGTACCACACTGAGAGTAAACTAAGTCTAGGTACTGAGCGCACGCGATTGCTTGCTCTTCAGTTACACAGGCTCCCATAGCAATGTCCCATGCAATCTTAGGGACAAAGGAAGTCGTGAACCAATCGGTGAGGAGTTGATCAGGAATCAAAAACTTGATCAACCTGCGACGCCTTCTCCATTCATGTATATGATCGGAGATATGCGTAGCCGTATCCTTCTTAAGAGACATAAGGAGGTGAGTCCCTGTCTCGTACCGAATGGGTAACTGAAAGTGAGTAAGGAATGCCATGGCCAATGAATTGAAATCTTGAAATGACGTGCGGGTCAATTCAATATACCATTTTGCAACAAAACTAGTGAGAGTCCTCTGAAAGAGGCGAAGCTGAATCGAGTCATCGAGCCATGAATTAGACGAACACCATAATTGATATGTCATCACATGAGCTTGAGGGTCCTCTCCGGCTTTTCCGTCGAATTTGGGACAGTCACTAGGTATCTTAGTTGGAACTGGAGGCCATTGTGGATTATGTAAAATGGGATAATTTGTTAACTTCGACACATCGGGCAGTTCCAACGTCACTAGGAATGGTAGCTGCGGGTTAAAGGACATTTGTCCCGGATATGAGGTAGAGCCATAAGTCCATCCAGTTCCTGTTTGCCCCCAGTGGCTTTGTCCCGATGGACCAGGTCCAAAAGGGCCTTGTCCAGAAGGATTTTGTCTGTAAGGGTTGTTTCCAAAACCGGGTTGTTGATACTAGTTCTGCCCCCCAGCGCTCCATTGGTTACCATACTGGCCAGCAGGTTGTTGATAATTTTGATAAGGGTTACCCTGCGGCTGCTGGTAATTTTGATATGGGGTATATTGATTTTTCCCTTGGGGTTGCTGGTATCCATACTAAGCCTGGGAACCAGGCGGCATTTGATGACCAGATTGGGATTGATACCCACCTGAATACAGGGGTTGGGATTGGTACCCACCCGAATAAGGAGGCTGGGATTGGTACCCACCTGAATAAGGAGGCTGGGATTGATACCCACCTGAATACGGAGCCTGGGATTGATACCCACCTGAATACAGAGGTTGGGATTGATACCCACCTGAATAAGGAGTCTGGGATTGATACCCACCTAAATAAGGATGCTGGGATTGATACGCACCTGAATGAGGAGGTCGGGATTGGTACCCGCCTCCATGTTGGGCCATCTGGCCGGAAGGTTGTCCTGGTCGGATCTGAGATGGCCCCGTTCATCTAGAAGGTCGAGCTTGCTGAGCGAGGGGCTGCCCTTGCGCAACCGAGGATTTTCCTTGTTGACCAGATGGTTGCTGAGCGGTAGGCTGGCCTTGCTGTGCGTAAGGCTGGCCCCCTTGCCCAGAAGGGTTGCCTTGCTGGTTTCCGGGTTGACCTTGCTGACCATAAGGTTGTCCCTGGTTCCCATAAGGTTGCCTCGAAGGGTAGCCTTGTTGGGTCCCGGGTTGTCCTTGTTGAGCATTGGGTTTTCCCGGGTTTCCAGAAGGTTGCCCAAGATATGTGAAAGACGGACCACTAGAGGCTGAAGGTTGTCCCTGATATGGTTGTCCTTGCGGGCCTCCTTGTTGACCTGGGTAATTCTGGCCATAATACTGCTGCCCATGATTAGGCTGCGAGTAAGGCTGTTGACCCTGGTAGGGTGGTCCTTGGGATGGTTGTCCTTAACCCTAATGGTATTGGCGGCCACCATATCCGGTAGCACCCCAAGCCACACTCAATGGAACGGAAGCCTCCATATAAGGCTCTTCAGGCAAGGAGGTATACAAATAATGATTCTCAGGATCATAATAGGGGCCTTGCCCACCTGGGTTCTGGACATTATGCAAGTATTGAGAATATGCCTCCTCTGCCGTCATATGATCGGAAGCAGGAGGGGCACCACTTGTGGGGTGCACAACTCTAGCAGTGTGTGTCAATTGACCACTTCGTGCCGGACCTCGCGATGGGCCCGCAGTGGAAGTGACAGCGGAAGACGCTGTGACGACACTAACAACTGGAGTTGAGAACGTGACACAGACGGTCGGATTGGTTGGGACTGCTGTAATAGCAGTATGGTGAACTTGGGAAACAAACGGTCCTATGGTAGGGACGATGTTTTGATCCCACATAGAAGAGGAAGCTGCGGAGTTCATAGCATCCCTCAAAGATCTATAGCGCGCCGGCACCGTGATACCGAGAGGTGTAACAGTGTAGGGCGTAGAGATGATTGGGGATGTAGCCGAAATGGGAGTATCAATACTCGACATGACGGACGGCTCACTTGACACAGGAGATGTATCATCCATATCGGAAGAAGCCATCGGAGATGGGACACCGACAGGAGTAGTGGTAAAATCCTCTTCAGAAGGCTCCCAAACAGGGTTCCAAGAAAATTCATAGAATTCGTCCTCTGGAGCTCGAGAGTTCAACGGTTGGATGCTTGGAACAATGGGAAGAGCGTCACAAACCGGTGTCTCAGGGGCAACAGAAGATGGGGACCCTTGGTCACTTGGGACAGGAGATGGAGTCGATGGATCCGCCAGGATGATCAAAAAAAGACCCTAAGCAGACTAACGATGAGAGACCCTACTCAAAACTAAATGCAAACAAGATCTACCAAGGTAAATATTATCGTGGCCTAATAAAATTTTATGACATTAGGACACAACTTGACCTTTTCATGTTTTAAGAGTCGAGAAAAGGACAAAAGGTGACTCTAGTCGCCTTCGAATGTTTTAAGAGCCCGAAGTGACAAATGCTCTATAGAGCCTTTTCTTTTATAGAGTCCAAAAAGGATCAAAAAGTGACTGCTCTGGAGAAACTAGGCAAAGGGGTTTACCAGACAATCCGTAAAACTGCTTATACACCTTGGCAATCGTATGAAAACCAAGGACTTTCCGTACTGCGGTCAATCTTCCTGAATGCTGTGTTCGGTGCGTTACGGCTTGTAAGGCGGCAGACACGGCTTCCTATGGATCAAGGATGCAAACCTAGTGGAGTCTCCCCATATATACGTGATGGTACGTGGGAGCCCAAGTCTGTGCTAGACCACAATCGAACCACACCAGGAGGAATCACCCAACCTTAATGTGGGAACAAAAGTGACTAGGTTTAACGACGCCGGAGCACGTCTCTAGCCTAGACCTCTAGAATGTTTGCGTTATGTTCCAATGCATTTTTAAGTTCATTCAGTTTATTTTATGGTTGATCTTTAGTTAAGTTTCGATTTCAGGTCCTACCGTATGTGATCTTTCACAATTACCTAGATGCAAGATATATGCCAAAGAATACCATTTCGTTCGATGAATACTAACTACGAGAAGGTTAAGAATTTTCAATCAAACAAAATGAGCACAATCAATCAAACACCCTAATGCAGCTAATGGCAAATAAATAAAACTTTTTCTTTTCAATAATACAAATTAACGAAAAGTTCTATTCCATTCACTATTGAACGCAAAAGAGATTATTTAATTTCTTCCAAAGGCACAATGAACTAGAACAAATTTTGAAAGATAATAACACCGAGTAAAGAGACAAATTCACTCAATGAGGACACAATAAAATCCCAAGACACTAAAACAGTTCTCCAAATCTCAAGGAAAACAAAGGCTTGTGCGAGCTATGTGATCTAAGCTCAAACAAGGCTAGAATGAAATCCAAGCAAGAAGAAGCAAGTCACTTGGAAATCAATCAAAAACACTTCAACAATCACTGAACGAGTGTGAAAAGCAATCACAAAGTTAACTGGACAATCAAGAAACCCAAAACTCCCACGGAAGGCTCGACACACACGGCCACTAGATTCTCTAGGGTTGAGGTGTGAAATCGATGGAAAGAGGCAAACACCCGAAGGACAAAGGTTAAGAACCAATCAAACAGGGATCAAGCACACTCCAGCAATCGAAAAAGACGTGGAAAAATGTAAATCCAAGCTCAGAAGGCATGCAAACAAGCGAACTCAAAAGCTAAGAGGCCTGGCGCGACTGTCAGGCTGTAACTCACGCGAAAGAGGGATTGGCGCGGGTTGTCAGTTAGCAACAAGGGCCACTAGCGCGACTGTCAAAGGGAAAAATGTGCTAATGAAGTTTACCAATTCAAAAGAAAAATAAGCAATCTAGGGCTTGGGTTACAGTATTTAGGTAAGCCAGGAAGCAAGAGGCAGCGAAAAATTCAATCCAAAAAGCTATCCAAGCAAGCAAACAAAAGAAAACCAAAGAGGCAAGGCAAACTCCAAATTGTTCAGTCCGTAAACCAAACCGGAGATTGACTGAAGCGGCTTTGATCTACTTCACTACTGCAAAGCAATGTGTTTCGAAGGCTATCTGGCCGTGCTTTCAAACTCCGTCTAAGTTTACAAATCAAAACAACAAGCTAAACTTCCCCAACGGAGTCGCCAAATTGTTGGAGAGGTAAATCCCCTCTACAGATAGAGGCTATCCCTACTAGCCCAGAACAGGTCTAGCAACAATCAAACAATGCTATCACGCAAGTTCCTAATTGCAAATAAAGAGTAGGTGATGAAGACCTACTTAAGATCCAACGCTTTAGTTTGTAGAAGAGACGTCGCCCACGTTCCTTTGCCTTGGCCGGTCACGATCCTCCACTATCCACGTGAATGGACACCTGCACACAAAGAGAACAACACAACACAAGCGTGAAATCTAATATATGCAATTATACATCAGTCAGGAAGGATATAATTCAACATCAACCATTACAAGTACAATGAGAATGGAACCATAATGATAGTCATCTATTATTAATAATCAACAAAGGATAATACAACCAGCGTCCTGACGTCGAGTCCTCCTTTGGCTAGGTGCTCAGCTACACAAGTCTTGCAAAGCTTGAAGGGATGAGGGACAAGCCTCTCTCTCTTTGGTGACAAGATCTCCTTACTTAGGTAAATCCTTATGGACACAAAGAAGGCTTTTGCAACTCTAATCTCCTGATATCTTCCTTTCAGCACAAGTATTGCCACTAGAATAAGAACTAGCTTGCTCAAGCCATGGAGACAGGCTTTTATAGAGGAAAAGGAAGAGATAAGGTCAATCACAACAATAATGGATTTGGCTTCATCACTTGGAAACTTCCATGGAATGGTGGAAAACTACTTTCCATCCAAGGAGATTCGAAGCCAAACCATCCTCACTTAACTCGGAGTTAGTTTGGTGAATGAGTTGGACAGAACCTTCGGAGGTTTGATTAGTTCAAAAATTTTCCCAAAATGGTTGGCGCGATTGCGACTCTGGGACAGAGCACTAATGGCGTGCCCTTTCAATAGGATTTTCCCCATTGACGCGGGCATAACACAGGGCACCAGCGCTAATGCAAAAAGGGTTGTTTTTTAAGGGCAATGAGCAGGAGATGTCTTAAGGGCATATGAAGCTCATGTTTAGAGGTGAATAATGCAAGTGGTTTCAAGTCTTGTCACTTCTCACAAGTCCCGGAATGTGTCCTCCAAGATGCGGGAGAGGGGTAACAGGGACGGTGACAAACGGTGAGAAATTACTGTGTAACAGATGCCCCCTAAAGCATGAGGCCTGAGAGAGAGAGGGTTGAAGTGCTTTACAAGAACATGTGTGACTGAAACATTGCCACCGGAGAACCTGTGAAAAGAAGTACAACTGATATCTCAAGTACATGATATATATGTGGTATGGGCGCAGCCATCCGTAACAGAGTATAAAAACTGGATCCCAGGCATGGACGCAGCCATCCGATGAGGATCTATGAATAGACTTAGGTATGGTCGCAGCCATCCAATGAATGAGTCATGTAATGATTTACAATAATCCACAAAATGCAACCCGGATTTCAATATGCACAATCCGGGGTCTTGCGCTCCAACTTGACCCGAACACAGTACAAGTTCAAGCATGTGAATATAGGAGTCGAAGTCGAACATGCA